>VSMD01046742.1:0-41106 GCA_008750895.1 Mirza zaza | reverse complement strand
TCTTGCTCAGGCTGGTCTCGAACTCCTGAGCTCAAACAATCCGCCCACCTCGGCCTCCCAGAGAGCTAGGATTACAGGCTTGAGCCACCGCGCCCGGCCGAAAAGAGTTATCTTTTAAATAATTATCGTTCTAGGGTGGTTTGTGAGACATTTCAAACAAAGCATGAAGTCAGACAGGGCTTTGGGCTAGCTGGGACGGAAGGAAGGGCCGGGAGCAGGCACGATTCTCCACGTCCTTGAGTTCCGGGAACAATTTCCCCTCTTGGGTCACTTTACAACCTTAGCTTGACCCCGTAGCTTCTGCAAGGGTCTAAATGGAGTATACCCCCCCATCCTCTTGCACCTCTCAAAAAGGAAAAGGTGGTTCTTAAGAAGGTTATGGGCATAAACCTAAATTGTTCTCAAATTTGGGCAAATGGGAAAAAAATTTAGTTCTTAAAGAAAATGAGCAGAGAAAGAGACCCTGGCTATCCAGGTGACTCAGGAGTCAGCGCTGCCCGTCAGAAGCAATGCTCACACGCGGAGAAAGGGGGCGCAGAAGGCCATGGCGGGGCGCAGCCGACACTTGTCACTCGGAGCCGGCACGGGGAACGCAGCGCACTCTGTCCCCCCAGGAGCCGCCCACTTCCCTCTGGGGGAGCAGGTGGGCGGCGGCTGCGGGAGCCGAGGGAGGAGAGCAGGTGAGATGTGGAGGGCAATGCGGGTGACCGCACGTCCCAGGAGTCAGAGTGTGGCTGCAGGGAACGGACTTGTGTTTATGTCCCTGGCCGAGCTGGGAAATAGACCCCCTGACTGAAGGCCTCCCTCGGAGGTGGGGCTGGGCGGAGCGGGGCCGCGGGCGGCGGACGCTGTGGCTCCCACTCGACTCTGCTTCCGTGCCAGTGCGGAGGAGCCGGGCGGGACAGCGCCTGTGTCTGTGTGCTTCCCACTCAGGCGGTGAGCGCCTTAGGGCGCCCGGAGCAATGACCTGAGCACGGAGTCCGGCCCCTCCTGCCCCCAGGGAGTTCGAGGTGGCCGAAGGAGAAATCTGGTTTTGATTTTCCTTAATGCAGGCCCCTCGTTGCTGCACAAACTGGGGACCGGTCTGCTGTTTTAGTGGGTGCGGGGGAGTAGTTTCTTCCTGCTAGTCTATGGCCCATAGAAATGCCACAGAACCACTATTTGTCAGTGGAAAAGAGATGTCTTTTAAGGGATTCACAGAGCCCAGCCATTCTGGGGCCAGTCTTAGCGCACGTTTCAGTCTGACGCTCCCGGGGACAGCCAGCCTCTCCCGCCTCCTGAATCCCGTTTCCCCCTCCGCCACCCGGTGCCTTGGTCTATTTTACCTACAGCAGCCGGAGGGATCCTTTTAAAACAGGACCTGGCACTCTGCTTTCCACACCCCTGGCCACTAAAAAGTTTGTTCACAGCAAAGAAAGCAATCGACGGGGTGAAGAGGTGACGGGGAAAGAACACCGGCAAGCCGCAGTTGCATCCGCTCCAGCCCTGTGGGCTCCCTGCGCTCCCACAACCGGGCAGACACGTTTCTGCCCCGGCCTCAGCCTGCTCTGGACACCCTCGCTCTTCTCCAGACCCTCTCTGTGTCCTGCTCTGTGTCCTGGAGGGGCGCCCGCAGGGCCTAGCCAACAGGCTCCCCGCCATCTGACCTCCGGGAGCTTCCAGCAGAAATCGGCAATCGGGACAGAAATCGGAAGGGGGAAGGAAGAGAATGAGGCCAGATGTTGGTTCCCGGCCCCCTTTCCACAGGGACACTTTGGCTGGCTCCGTCCTTCTACCAGAGGCCACAGTTCCTGATAGGTGACCTACCCTACCCACCCCGTACACCCTCCCCGACCCGGAGTTAATCTGCCTCCAAAGCACTCACATGCACCGTGCCCCCCTTTCCTGCTGGTCTGTCTTCCAGCAGCTCCCTCTGCCTGGAATGCTCCTCCTAGACATGTGGGCTCATCTGCCTCCTCCGCTGCTGCGTCCCACACGCCTGGCCCCACGCCTGCATGGTGCAGGCCCAGCAAAGCACTTGGTGCACACCGAAGGAGCGAAGGCCCTGGCCACAGTCCCATCTTCCACTGTGCAAGGGGCAGCAGGGGGTCTTCAGCATGTTCCATGTCTGGTTCTCTTCGGGAACATTAATAATCAATGATTACTGCATTAGGTTGCTCTGGCTCCCATAGCAAGTATCACAAACCAGTGGTTTAAACAGCAGAAATGTATTCTCCCCAGTTCTGGAGGCTGGGCAGGCTGAGCCCCAGGCGTCAGCAGGGCCGTGCTCCCTCAGAAGGGTCCAGGGAAGGGTCGGTTCCAGGCCTCTCTCCTGGCTGCTGGGATTTCTTGGTCTCTGACAACATGACTGCAATATTCACACGGTGTTCTTGCTTTTGCTTGTCTAATTTTCCCTTTTTGTAAGCACAGTAATATTGGATTAGGGGCCCACCCTATTCTAATATAACCTCATCTGCGCTTAACTAATTACAACTGCAATGACCCTATTTCCAAATCATCTCACATTCTGAGGTACTGGGGACTTCGACATACAAATTGTGGGGAGACAATTCAATCCATAACAATAATGAACATTTATTGAGTATCTGCTCTATGCCAAGCACTGTGAATTACTGTACAGCTCTCATGACAATACTGCTGAGGGTAGATCTCTCTTAGAGAAAAGTGAGCATCAGAGAGGTAAAGTAACTAGCCCAAGGTCACCCAGTTAGCAGATGCGGGGCCAGGAGACCACAGGGCCCAAAGGACCACCATCCTTCTTTGTCTCCACTACACCTTCCCCTTGCACAGGTGTCTGTCTGCTGCCCTGGATTCAGCAGGGGACTCTAAAGCCATTGCTTCTGAAATTGTGGGGTTTGCTGGGAAGCTGGGGTGACTGTAGGTAGCAGAAATCAGTGAGGATTCCTTTTTTATTAAATCAATCCTAGAGCATTCTCTATTCCTGACAATTACGAAAACTTGCTGCAACGAATAAGAATGACTTATTGTGAATTCTGAGCCCTGATTTGAAAAAGCACAGAGTCTGTGCTTCCAGACAGGGGGAGCCCCCTGGAAGGCCCCCACCCCACATGGCAGCGGATGCTCAGCCCCAGTGGCCTGAAGGACACTCATTGGAAGTTCACCCATCAGAAAGTTAATGCTGCGCCAAGAAAATCAATTCAGAAAACCAGCTGTTTCTGAGAGTTGACAATTATTTATAGCTGCCCGAGCTGATGAGTGATGCTCTCAGCCAAATTTAATTGCAGATCAAGTGAGCAAAAATGTCTTTCCCGTCTCAATTTTATTAGGGCCCCAGAGCCATTTTAATAGACTGTCAAAATCTCATAAGAAGAACAAAAAAAAATTGGAAAGTTAAGTCCTCGACAGGCAATTACTTCGAAGTGCTGGATGAACTAGTGCATATATATTTGGAAACAAGGAAATAAAAACTTAGGAAAGGGCAAGGGGGTCACGGAATCATGGCTCTCTGCCAGGAATGGGCGTGGCCTTCACACGCCTTGAGTGCTTCTCAGTGAAGGCCTGTGAGGCCCTGCGTCACTTTCCCATTGCTGCTGTGACAGATCACCACAAACGCAGCGGTAAAGCAACGCAGATGTGCTATCTTATACTTTTGGAGAAGCCAAAACAGGCTCCGTGGTGCGAGAGTGCCAGTGCCAGCAGGGCTGGCCCCTCTGGAGGCTCTGAGGAGAGCGCCCTGCCTTCCCAGCTCCCAGGCACCTGCCTTCCTTGGCCTGTGGCCCTTCCCCACCTGCGAGATGGGCAACGACATCAGTCCCGCCTCTGCTTCCGTCGTCACAACCCCTTTTCTCTTTCCCTTATCAGGACCTGTGGTGACATTAAGCCCACCTGGGTTATCCAGGCCATCTCTCCATCTCAGACTAATCACATCTGCCAAGTTCCTTTTTTGCCAAGTAGGGTTACATGTTCATGGCTTCCAGGAAGTAGGACATGGGCATCTTGGTGAGCCATTGCTTTGTCTATTAGTGGGCAGGGTTGGGTCCATTTTACAGATTAGCAAATAAATTCAGAGACATTGGGAAATGTTCCCAAGACCACTCAGCTGGTATGTGGATGATCAGGATTTGAATTCAGAGTTGCCTGGTCCTAAAGCCAAAGGACTTTCTCCCCAGGATCCATCCTGCACTCCCAGCCTCATGCTCATCATGCTGAATTTAATCTCATGGTTTTCCAGGGTTTAGGGTAAATGCTACAGTTTTAATGACTGTTTCCTATGAACCATTCTGCATCTGTTCTTGCATCTCCAGCTCTTTTGGAAGATAAAAGGGGAACAGGCTACCCAATGCACTTCTCTTCCCTTCACCTAACTCCTGCTGGTCCTTCAGCTCTTGGCTTCCTGGTCTCCTCCTCCAGGAAGCCCTCCTGGAGTCCCTCAGAGGAGAGCTTATCTCAGTATCGCATGTGGTAATTATCTGTCTCCAGGTCTGTCTTTCTGTCTAGTTCATGTCAAGTTCACCAGTGACCACTGGCATTCTATGGGTGTGCCTAAGGTGTTTGTGGAATAGATGAATGCATGCATGAATGAATCTACCACCAAAGCTATGAAGCCATCCCTCCTTGCTCAGGGCCTGCACCTAAGGTTCCTGCTTCTCTCATGAGCAAGACATCATTCCACCTTGGAGCAAATGGTAAGCTCCTGCAGGCAGGCACCATGGCAGTGGCCCTCTGTAAGCCCGCCACCGGTCAACACCCTGCCCATGGGAGGAGCTGCCATTGCCCAGATGACTGAGACCACAAGGATCCGTGCTCACAGACAGCGGCAGGAGCACGCTCTGGAGGCAGTGACTCCAAGTCCTGGTTTTAGAGAGGTCCCCTCATTCTTGTGCAGGAGAGTGAAGTGATTTTCCCTCCTATCTTGGATTAGGGCTTCCAAGGACTATGTCACCAAATATACGAGGGCTGTCTGGAAAGCATCCAGCACGTAACTGCTCTGTCTATATTAACAATGGCTGGATACTTTCCGGGCAGCCCTCGTATTCAGCTTTTAATGAAGATGATCTGTCAGCCAGAGAGTGGGGACCAGAAGGAGTGGCTTTTAGAGTCAGTGGGACGGAGGGTGGAAGTGTCCCCACTCCCTCCGTGTGCTCCTCATTCAAGCGAGGGCAATAACTGGACCTTTAGGAGTGACGTGAGCATTCATGAGATCCCACATGGGGCACTTCAGGGTCTTGGGGGACAGAGGGGGTCCCATGACATCATCTCTCCCCATTCTGTCAGGTCTGACTTAACTGACTGTGTGACCTAGATCAGTCCCTCTTTAGGGTCTTAATTGCCTCAATTGTCAAAAAATGGCAAGAGTCCCTGTGAAATTCTGATCTCTGTAAGGAAGTTCATCATAGCCTTATTTAAAATGACAAATGTTGAGAACCTACCTAAACTGGACAAAAATAATTAACACTTACTGAGTGCACATCATTTGCCAGATATTCCTTGAATTGCTTAATGTATATTCATTTGTTTAATCCTCAACCCAACCCTATGAGGCAGGGACAATATCCTTTGGAAATGGGGAAACTGAGTCACAGAGATGTCAAATAACTTCCTTGGGACCACACACCTGAAAAAGGCACAGAGCTGGCGCCAGAAGCCAGGCAGTCAGGCTCTGGCATCCAGATTCTGAGCACTGACGCTCAACACCCCACCCCTGCAGGCAATGGGTAGGGAAGTTTCCATACAGCAAAATTTTGGAGAATGATAACAGCTTTTACTGATAGTGTCAACTCGGAGGGGGTGATGATCTGCATACTTTTCTGTGTATATAGTACACTTCAATTAAAAAATACTTAAACAGTAAATAATAAAATGGAAAATCATTCTGACATAAGACTATGGGAACGTTTTTGCTTATTATTAAGGTCACTCTATTATACCAATTGACTAGAATGTCATTTTTCCTTTTCTTCACCTTGTAAACTCCTACATGTTTGGGGTGATGAGAAGATAGCTAATGGTTTGAAACATTTAAAAAGTCATAACGAAAGATTTGAGACTCACACAAACTCTCTGACCTGAACTCCCAGGGATACTCTGACTTTCTTTCACAGGGTGTTCATATTGCATCCCTTGTAACTATGTGCGAGTTCCAAGGAGGGAGCTATTTATTAAAAGAGAACAAAATATACAAAGGAATTTTCTCTAGATGGGTAAAACATCAGTGAAGAGCTGCATAATGAACTCCTAAGAGCCAGACCCCTCCGGGGCGGCAAAGAGCATGCTCCCTTAAAGTCATGCCTGCACGCTGCCTGGGGTCCCCCTAGTGCTGTCCAGTCCCCTGTGGTGGCCTCAGGAGTCACGGGGTTCACTTACAGAGAAGATGGCAGCCAGAGTCTCAGTGGCCCCTGTGCTCAAGGTGATGTATGGGATCTTTTCCGGGGGGATCCCAGCTTTCCCAAAGATGCTGTTGGTGTAGAACCAAATCTACAATTCAGGAAAGAAACAGAGGGAGAAAGGTCAGTGGAAGGTTTTAATCTATTTTCTAGATTAAATTCAAGTACAAGGTAGTCTCAGTCTTGCTGCTAAATCCAGAGTTGCAAGGCAAAGCTATGTGGTGTGGCCGCTCAATATTCGCCCTTCTTTCACCTTTTCCCCTTCTCATCACTAACAGGACCCCTGCACTGCTCAAGTGGAAGAGCCAGGGTTCGAGCCCAGGTCACCCCAAACCTTCCTGCTGCCTCTGGGCGAGAGGCCGGGAGGGCCTTCGGTCCTGTGGCGCAGCAGGGCGGGCGCACAGGAACAGAGGGCCTGGCAGGCAAGGCCAGCAAAGTCGACCAGACCTGCTCCACTGAGGAGGGGCTTTGTGCTTCACGACAGCGCCTACAGGTCCAGACTGTGTCTCAGCAGAGCGGCCTCATCCAAACTCCCAAGCAAACATCCCCCCTCCTTCTCATCAGGTCTTGCTTTAACCTGGTGGTGGAGGCGGAGGAAGGAGCTGCCACTCCCGCCTCGCTCCGTGGGCCCGGCTGTGCCCCAGCCACAGCTGCACACCTGACACTTGGCAGAGCGGAGCCCCGATGGCTCACTGTCTGTCCCCAGGGCTGGCCAGGCTTGAAGCGCAGCCCTGTGTGGCTGAATCCCCAGGCACAGCGGCTGGAAGTCTAAGGCCCCTTTCTTGGAACTGCCATCCTTTGGACAGGCAGGTGGCAGTGGGCTGGTCAGAAGGGCTTTGACTCCCAGCAATTGCTGTGAGCTGAGAACCTGGACGTGGCTCTCAAACACCCTGGTCTGTCTCTGCATCCTCAAAGCGCATGTGAGCATTAAATTGGCTCCTGTGTCTAGATGCCCAGCACCTGGTCAGTGCTCAACAAGGGGCAGCTCCCTTCTCTGCCCTCTGCTCTCTTTTGTCATGAAGATCCAGAAGGATACAAAGTAAGGACTCGAATTTAAAATGGCCTGAAAATGGTCACTTTTAAAAGCTTTTTTATGAGTGCTGGACCCCCAGTCTTGCTCCTCATCTTACAGGTAAAGACAGGTAAATTCACACTGACCCAGCCCTTGGCCAACTGAGATCACCTTTCTGGTCTGGTCTCCTTTGGACTCTGACATCTGAGTGATCAAAGCTCGGAGGTGTGAAGTGTCACACCCAGAGCCACATAGCTGGGAGGCGGAGGATGTGGGTTGGAAGCTGGGTCACCCCAGTGTTCTCAGGGCAAGGCTCCTTCAGCAAGGTAACAGCTAAGATCATGGAGCACCACCTCTGTGGCTGGCCTGTGCTGAGCTTCACCTATCTTCACAGCTGCTTTACAGCTGGGGAAACTGAGGCACAGGGCAGTTATGGCAACTTGTCCAAAGTCCCATAACTTGAAAGTCCGATGCTGCAGGTTGCATGCAGGAGGTTGACCCCAGGACTTGAACTTGGTGGTGTGGCAGCCACAGGTGGGGTCTCTGCTCAGCCTTCTCCCACTCCCAGGACATAGCAAATTGTTTCCCAGAGATGGTCGCCGTTATTAGGGTAGCAGAACATTTTGAATTCTTCTAACTGGAGTTAGGAAGAGACTTCATAAGAATCTTTTCAAAACAAAAGCTATTGATAAATGCTTCTGAGATTGATTTGAAGGTTTGTATAAAACATGATTTGGGCTTCAGAGTGCCCAGTGCTGGTTTGACAAATGAGATGGAGCTTCATGCGGTTCCAGGCGGGGAAAGCGGGAGAGCCATGTTTTGCTACAAATGTATCTAAGGTTTTCTTGTCTCCTCCCTCCGTCTCTCTGTCCCCTCTCCTCGCGCCCGGCCCCCCCCCACTCGGCTGTTCATGGAGGGCGGGGTGTCTGGGACTGTGCTGGGCGCTGGGTCAGGGAGGGCACAGCGCAGGCCCACGTCTGCCCTGGAGACCGGCTCGCCCGGCAGGGCGCGGCTCCGCAGCGTGGGTTGGAGGAGGCGGCAGGAGCTGCGCGATGCTCGGTGCCTGCAGCGGGTGGACCTGGCAGCGGTCTGGCGCCTCCAAACACCCAGTGTCGCCAGGTCTGTGCGGCCCCTGTGGCCCGCACCCTGAGCCTCCCCGCTCTTATCTTAGATCGTTTCTAACAGGCTCGGTGTCTTGTTTCCCAACCAAAACCACGTCTCAGAAGCAGGCAATTTTGGAAATGCGTGGCCTTGAGAGACGAGAAAACAATGCTAGGAACAGTGTCTCTGAGCACCTCCACAGGTAGTGGAGGTTCATGAGCTGGGCAGTTGCCATCTGGGAGACATTCTTCCCAAACGGTTTCATATAATCCTCACGGCCGTCGTGCAAACTGAGCATTCTCATCCCCATCTCTCATCACAGGAAACTGAGGCCCACGGAGTCCCTATGCTTGGCTTTCTGTGTTCTAGAAGGAAGGAATCCAGAGAAAGGCAATCTGATTCAAGATAGATGAGAGCGCCACCATAGCCCTTGGCATTCCAGAAGATTCAGGAAGGTTCAAGACAACTAAAGCTTCCCAGTACAGGATTTGACAGCGGTTAAATGTGCAGCCCAAAGACTCCCTGTCTCCTGTTCCCACTTTCTACTCTTTTTACTCCCCGAATGTTCAGGCACTGCCTCGCGTCACGGGAGGCTCTGGCTGCGGGGGCAGAGGGACGACGACATGTCGCCTCCGTCCTCAAGGATGGAGACACGTCAGTGACTCGCCAGGGTGGGTGAGGGGCGCCACGCGGGGACAAGCGAAGGGGACAAGGTGGGGCCCCTGAAGGAAGAGGCTCCTTCACCGTGGCAGGAGACTGTCACTCGCACCAAAGCCTGGTTTTTGGGCAGAGGACAAACTGCTCGGGAGGAAGGCAGCTGCCTGAAGTAAGTAATTTTAGGTGACCGGTCTAATTTTAGAGAAGGGAATTTGAAAGCTATTGTGAGAGGCAGGAGGAAAAAAACAATCCAACACTGAAAAGGAATTTAGAAATAATAAAAAATGTAAACCTGACTTTCGCTGACTTCTAAAGTACGTGAAAATCACTTGTGGCTCTCAGCGCAAGTGCTCCGAGCACCGAGTGAGGCCTGTTCAGCACCGAGGCTCTGGCCGGGAGTCCTGCCCGGAAGGTGCTGGCAGCGCCTAGAGCCGTTCAGCTGTCGCAGCTGGCGGGGCGGGGAGCGGCCGGGCTGTGGCTGAACACCCACGGTGCACCGGGCAGCCCGGGGACTGTCCAGGGGTGCGCTGGGGCCGGGGGTGTGCGTGTTCCAGCGCAGGGCTCCCCTGGGACCTCGGGCGAGTCCTGCCTCTGCCAGCCACAGTTTCTGCATCTATAAAACGGGACGGTGCCACCTCCCACGCAGGCCTGGGAGGCGGGAGTGAGGCGTCACACTCGAGGCACCTGGCAGCGTTTGCGAGTGTTTCAGGCCGTGTCTCCCAAATGCCATCTGGCCAAGCTAAGATAAAGCTTGGGATTGATGGTGGCTCTCTTCCTTGGTCTCACGGATTTGGGTTACAAGGCAGCAGGTGTCAGGGAGAGCCTGGACCCCAGCACTGTAGAGTCGGGCTGTGCCGCTGGCATTTGCCACTAGCCAGTGTGGGTCCCTTTGTATGTAAAGCAGAAGAAGTAAGACTTGTCTTGGTCTGTCAAGGCTGCCAAGGTATGCCAAGCTGCCAAGGGCTGACCCAGGGACACAGCCTGAGTGACATGCATGGGGATGTTCTGAGGGGTACCTTGGGGCCAGACAGCTGGGGTTCAAATCCCTTTTCTTCTATTCCCTGCTTTGTGACCTTGGAAAAGTGTCTCAACATCTCTGAGCCTAATAGTGGGTCCTAACTCACAGGGCAGCCATGAGGACAGCTCCTGGCCCACACTGAGTGCTGAATATTAATACATGTGTACTTTATTAATATTACCATGGCTGAGTGGATTAAGGCCATATGGGGAAGTGGTTGGTCCAGGTTACTGCAGGTTTGAGGACCCACTGAGATGGGAAGAAAGGAGTCCGACTCTTGGTGCAGACCTCTGCTCTGTGTCCAGTAAAGCATGCTTAGCTGGAAGTATATTCCTGACTTAAAGGCTGAAAATCATCAACACGAGGAGAGCAGAAACCTTGGAGACTGAGAACTCACTACTGCTGGCTTTGGGAGAAGACGAAATATTTCTTCCTCATCATACGCTATGCAGTGGAGCTTGCAGACAGGCCCTAGCAGAACTTGCAGAGTTATATAGGATATGCAAATAGAAAAAATTATGTCTCAGTGGAAGAGAGAGTTCTGTTTAGAAATGTCACAGTTCTCAATCCAAATTAAATAGGGATTGCATTAAATACGGATTGCATATTCAGTCTTTAGGACTCGAAGTGTTGGCTTTAAGAAATGACGCATTCTCCCTCTCTACTGTCTCAGAACAGGGGCGCAGACTGAGACCATCTACTATGATCTTGGTCTTGTCAAGAGGAGGAAACAGCAGGACTTGCCCAAGGTCACTCTGTTTCAGTAGAGGTGTTGAGCCAGGCACCTTCTCATACGCTGGCTCTAACCAGACTGAGGAAAAAGGTAAAAACAAGTAAGTAGCAGGATGCTCTCATTTCATCTCAGCGTTTCTGAAAACAGAATCAAGAGTTGTTGAAGTGAGGCAGAACACTGTGGTTGCCACTTCCTATGCTGCCATTTCCCCCTCTCTGGACAGGAACCACTGCCTTTGCGTCACCTCCCCAGACAGCTCCGCCCACACTGCCCACGCTGGGGCTCGGGCTCACTCGGTCTGCAAACAGAGTCTCCTCTCAGGGGCTCTTTGCAAGGGCGCTGGCAGTCACCCCTTCTCCCTCCCTCTGGGCTCAGCCACATCCCCCGAGCTACATGAGGACCTCAGAGACGGTTTGGATGCTTCGGTGCAAGAACTTCCCTTCCATTCCCCTGCCGAGTGGTTGGGGAGCCGGTTTTCACACCTCCATGGATGGGGAACTCAGCAACCCTGGTGGAAACCCACTCAATTTTTCAGAAGTAACAACACTCTGGATAATGATTTAGAGTTTGCCTCCCAATGCCTCACATCAGGAATTCCATCTCCTGGAGCCCTCAACAGAGAAGACACTGCTGTATCCGTCAGAGGGACTGGGGCGCCTCATGGAGCAGCCCCTCAGGCCCCCTTGCCACCCGTCGGCCCAGGCCTGAGGTTTTCTCAAGCCCAAGTTGTGAGTTGAAGATAGCCCAGCCAAAAGTACTTTTATCTAAATCATGACTTCCTAATACCCAATTTTTAAAAGAAATATGACTTCAAAGTATTTCTAGAAATAAATAATTATATGATAAGCAGCATTTATTCAGGGATATCTCTGTGCTAGTGGCTGAACACTTTGCGAGGATGAGCCCTTTCATGTTATATTATCCCATTTCACAGATGAGGAAACTGAGGATCAGACAGCTACATGGCTTCCCAATGGCAGAGAGTTTGTGGAGATGACCGAGCTGGGACCTGAACCTGGGTGTCCAGGACCCAAACCCTGCACTGCCCTGCCCCCTCTGGTTCCTCCATTTATGCAGGGACACCTGGCTGGGCCGGCACTCACCGCATTGAGGCCGCAGAGCTGGTAGCAGGCCATGTTGATGACCACAGTGACAACCTGCCAGCGGACGGACGGAGCCCTCAGCAGCTCGAGGACGGACACCAGGCGGACGTTCCTCTGCACACAGCTCTCAGCCAGGACCTCTTCCACCTCCCGGGAGACATCTGCTTTGCCCAAGAACGTCTGGAAGGCTGTAAACAGGGACAAGTGTGGACTTGCAGCAGGGATCAGAATGTTCGCCATGTCCAACTCCGAGCCCGGAGGCCGGGGCCCACCACCTAGACACACACTTTGTTAGGGGCAGAGTCCAAAGGCCTTGTTCAAGAATGGGAACGCAGAGGCCCAGAGAGATGCAGTGACTTGCCCAGGGCCACCCAGTGAGCTGGGAGAAAAGCCAGGAGAGAACCCCGGTCTCCTGATTGCCCCACAGCAAAGCAGATCATGCCCAGGGTTCAAATCTGTCTCTACCACTGAGCGATTGTGCCCTGTCCATCTTTTGTCATCATTCCTGCCTCCCACGGCTGTTGCAATAACTGCATGGTGTCATATGCATTAAACGCTGGCTCCGAGCTGCCCACGGGGCCAGCGCTCTTTCGATGAACACTCGCCGAGCACCTGCTTTCTGCCTGGCCCTGTGAGCCACCCTCGTTGCAGCTGTCTGGAGGGTGGGCGGATCGTCGCTGGGCCGGGATGCACCTGAGGAGACTCTATCATCCAGAGGAGGGTTGAACTCAAGGCTGTAAGGCTGTAAGGCTCTTTCCACATGACCCTCTGCAATACAGAAACCTAGAGGGGAAATAGTCCCAAAGAATGAAACTTCCCAGGATTCAAGCTTGCCCTTTCCATGTTGAGTGCTGTGAATTTTTGGCTGCAGAGAACCTGTCATTTTTTACCAAGACCTTACTTGTGTAAACCTCCACTGACGTATGCTCGAAGGTGGGCTGACCGATTAGACCCCTGAGATGGTAATGATTGGATCCTGGGGTGTGCTTTCAGAACGCAGATTTAAATATTCGGTGCGTTGATATTCTTCCCTCTGCTGGGAAAGGTGGATGTTGGGAGGCTCCTGTGGACAGTCCATTCCAGACACAGCAGGCAGCATCCTTAAAAACACTGCTCTGTACCACAGGGCATGCAAAAGTGTTCTACTTAAGCAGGTGAAAAAAGCTATTAAACCTGCTCCAGATTCTCTAAGAAGCAAGCACACGAAGGCTTTGGAGAGTTATTTCCAGAAGGGTACTGAAAACTGCTTTGAAATCTCTCTTTTGTGAGCTATGATTTAATGCTTTTCCAAGCACTTATTGAAGGTAAGTGAGAAAAGTAGCTGAATGAGTAATGTTTCTGTATCATGCACTAAACTCTACGTATTTCTAATATCTCCTTAAAGTGAAAAATGCAACATCCATGTGATAAAATAATTCCAGACGTTTGGGCCAGGAAAATATTTCTCTCCTCCCTGACAAACATATTTTCCATTATAAAATAAGAATAACTTTATTACCTGTTTTTTTCCCCTTTCAACTTGGCTGCCAGGAAGCTCTTAGCCAAATGCAATGCTCAGTCTTTAGCAGAATTTCTTAGAACAAAAGTGCCTCATTTTCCTTTCAAAATTCATGATTGTCTTTTAAAGCACCGATTTTTCTTTCCCACTGTATATATATTTGTAAAAATAATTTCTACTTGTCTGACATCCCTTCTTACAAGCTTCTTGTGACTGGGTGAGGAAGAGTGTCTTTTATGACTAGCATGGCAGACATGGAGACGTGCCACTCAGATCCCATTTAGGAAAGGACCTGCCGTCAGCTACAAGGAGTGGTTAGCTGACAGCCTGCAGCTCTTAGCTTTGTGAGAGTCCACCTCAACTTTGAAGGCCAGGTGACGCTGTTCTCAGAGTGGCCCCAGCCCATGACTGAGCGAGGTGGTGGGACAGGGCCCGTTTCTGCCCCACTGGGGACTCCTGCAACGCGCAGGCATTGCTCCAGAGCTCCTCACTGGGCTTGCAGAGGTAAGCCAGGGACACTGTGACCTAACAGCAGCTCCTGCCCAAAGCTGTGGTCCTTGTCACTTTCCATGTGTCACTCCCTAACAAAGCATCTGCATTCCTAACTCATTCTCAGATCTGATTCCTGGAGAACTCCACCTGTAGCAGAGTCACTCGATAGGGGCCCCCACCCCTCAGCCCTCAGTCTCCTCCTTCCTCAGCACAGGCCAGCCCTGCAGGAGCCTGTCCAAGTGAGCTGCCCTTCTATGTCCCTAACTGCCAAATAAGTCTGTCCCCATGACTCTTGCTATGTCTGTGCTGACTCCTAACAGTGGCTCTGTTTGGCATCCTTCCTAGCCTACATGTACCTTCTCTGGCCAAGGGCTCACAAATATCCTTTTGAAACTAGCAAACAGGCACCGCTGAGCTGGAGTGCTGAGGGCCACCAGGCAGGGGGCATTTCAGCCTGTCCAAGGAGGGGAGGAGCGCTCCAGGTTCCAGGGAGCTGAGAGACAGAAAGTCACCTCCCATATCCTGGCACTTAGGAAAAACAAAAGACATCAATCAGCACGTTTGGCTCTTTCCTCAATATGGAATGTTCTCTTGACCTTTCTGTACCTGGCTACCCTCGTTGTTCTTCCAGCCTTAGCTCAGACACCATCTCCTCCAGGAAGCCTTCCCTGATTTTCCCCTGGTTGGAAGGCATGGGAGGAGCAGGCCAAGGAGTGCCTTGAGTGTTTGCAAGGAGATGAGGTTCCTGCCCACGAGGTCATTGGGGATGGGGGATGGGGTGGGGAGACCAATATCTTTGAGAGCCCAGAAGGTGCCAGGCCTGGGGCTTGGAGACGGGTGATAAAAAACCCAGATTTCCCCTGTGCCCTGGTCTAACCTCATTTCTCTCCCCACAGGGAATGAAGACAGAGCCTGCTGCTCAGAATTGCCATGTGTGTTCCCAGCATTGCTGTAGCAGGTGCTGGGAGCCACCCGCCTCTCCCTGCACAATGAGGGTCTCCCACGCCCAGCACCTGCGCCTCTCTGTCTGCGCCTTGCCGTTGGGCGTGGGAGCCAAGCTAAAAACCACACGTAGCTAGAAAATGGAAATGCAGAGACAGGCATCCAAGCAATTTGGCTCAGACAATCTAAGGTCTTAACCTCCACAGTGTGCTGCTCTCAGTAGCTGTGTTAAACCTGACAGAGATTCTTCCTTCTTTTCCAGGACCCTGAGTTTAATCTATAACATGCAGATGTACACACACAGATATACACATATCTGCATACACAAGCATATATACCATATACACACATATACACACATACACAGATATACACATATCTGCACACACACACATACATACCATATACACACATACGCACACATACACAGATATACACATATCTGCATACACACATACATACCATATACACACATATGCACACATACACAGATATACACATATCTGCATACGCATATACATACTATATACACACACAGATATGCACATATCTGCATACACACATACATACTATATATGCACATACCCACATACACAGATATACACATATCTGCATACACATATACATACTATATACACACAGATGTGCACATATCTGCATACACACATACATACTATATACACACATACACAGATATACACATATCTGCATAAACATGCATACATACCATATACACACACACATACAAGTATACACATGCCTGCTTTGTCAGCTGCCTCATTGTTTCCCTGGAGATCTATAAGGTAGAAGGTGAGCTCACTAATACTTATGAAAATGAGGGAAAAGAGGCTTCTCATGTGTGGCTTGGACAAGGCCATTTGACCTTTAACTTCTAGTGTCGTCATCTCTAATGTAAGAACCACCGTGTCCAGGTGCCCTCCCAGCTTTGGGGCGCCCTCCCATATGCTAAGTACCAGGGACTATAAAAGTAACTGCCACTCTTGATCCTAAAAACCGTTACCATAGGAGCAGAAAGCTAGGAATGTGGCTGACTAGCAGGTTAGAACCAAACTGTGGCCACCATCAAATGGGTCACCATCGATGCCACGCAAGCCTCGCCAAGCTGAGATCTGAGTGGCCGGCCCTTCCTGGGACTCGGCCCAGAGCCCCTGCTCCTTTGGAGGTAGGAGGGGCGATGACGAGCACAGTGGGTCGTGGGCTGAGAGAAAGGGCTCGGCCCCAGCTCAGCCAGTGACCTGCCCGCAGCCCCACACGAGGCTCTCAGCTGTCTGGGTCTCGGTGCTGTTTGCCGGCGCTGCGGGCATCGGCTCCACCCAACCTCTGATACTTGGAAGACGCTCCTCCTCTAGGCTGAGCTCAGCTGTGCTTCTCCAGGCAAGTTCCGTTTGCAACAGATTGTCCTGCTTTGGGATCACGCCATGTATATCCCTGACTCTGTGGCTTCATAGAGCAAGGCTTGATGCCAAATGAGTATGGGTTTGAGAACTGTCCCTACCGCTTACTGAGTGTCGTTGCCAGGCTGTGCAATCCCCCAGGCCTCTCACCTGCCAAGAAGGGTAAGAACACAAAGGTCTTAGAGTTGGCAAAGGCTCGGATGGGCAGCCAGCGGTGAGCACGTGCACCTCAGAGCCTTGGCACATGACAGGCCCCCCAGGCCACTGCCCGGGTTAGGGGGCCCTCCACCCGTGTTTTGAGGTGGCTTTATTGGTTTGTTCATTCATTCGACACACATTCGTTAAGCACCTATTATATACCAAAAGATGAGTGAGCCGTCTCTCACTTCCCAGTGCTTGGGACTTGGCTTTCTGGAAAGGGCAGCCTTCGTACAGCTCTCTGTCAGTCCCCAGCTGACTGAAACGGCTTCAAACTGGAGCCTTCATAGCATGAAGAGCCGACATCTTCGCTGAGCACTTTGTAAGCAGTTCACAGCCTTCCCTGCGCCTGCCTGGGCAGTGACTGCGCGGGGACTTGAAATGGGGTGACTTTATACACGAGACTTGATGTGAAAGTCCCGCCTGAGGAAGACCTCTTGGGTACAGAGATAGAAAATATCAAGGCAGGAACACCAGAAGGTCCCTGGCAATATCTGAGACATTTCCCTGGTAGAAATGGCTGATCTCCCTAAAAAGCTCCTTCTCTTATGTCTGTCTGTCTGTCTGAGTCTCTCTCTGCCTTTTTCTCCTCTGCCTGAAATTGCTCATGTTCCCACAGCAAGTCAGTCTCTATCTGATCGTTATAAACACCACAAGCCTGTGCCACGGGGCTTTAAAAAGCAGCATGCTGCAGTGGACTGAGCACTGGCTTTGGTGTTAGTTGTACTTTGGTTTTCTTCATCCATCTAACAAGTATTTAGTAAGCACCTACTGTATGTCAAGGACTGCTCTAGGTGCTGGGGTTTCAACAACAAGCAAGACCGGAAAAGTCCCGGTCCCCGTTGAGCGTTTCATTCTAGTGAAAGAAAGTGACACTAAACAAATCAACTCATAAACATGTCATTTCAGGACATGACGAGTGCTGAGGAGAATAATAAATCAGAGCAAGTGACGATGAGAAAGGGGACACTGTTTGAGCCATTGTGGCTGGGGGAGATGTTTTTGAGAAGATGCCATTTCAGCAGAGGTCTGAAGGAGGTGAGGGAGGTGTGGGCCGGGCAGGTGTCTGGGAGGACAGCCTTCCAGGCAGCAGGGACCATTTCCGGAGGTGAAACGTGCACCTCACTATTTACTACCTGTGTCAGTCTCACCCACTGGGACAGTCCCACAACCACCCCTTTAGGTCTGCCAACATTACTGGGGCTAGAAGGCCACAAACCTCATTTCCTGACTCCTGCGCTAGCCGACACGTTGGATCCCACCGTGGGAGGCAACGGTGCAAGACCAGCGGCCAGAGGAATAAAGACTATCTTCTGCTTCTAGTCAAAGCTCCAGCGCCACCAGCTGTGGGGGCTTCAGCACCATCAGTGACAAAGTCATCAGCCAAATTTGTGACAGCAGCTCCAGCATCTGCCCAGCAGTGTCGGCAAGGAGGGGGCCCGACGCCTCCTGCGCGCCCAGCCCAGCAGGCACCTCTGCAGCCCTTGCCTGTGTTCGGCCCTCTCGGTGTGGGAGGTTATGTCCACTGTCCCGAGTGGAAGGTTGACCAATGCACAAGCTCCGTGACCTGGAAGTAGCCCCTCTGAACCTTAGTCCTTACCTATAGAATAAGTAGAGACTTTGTAGGCTTTCCTTTTTGTTGTTTTGTGAGGATTAAGGCAATAGATGCAGTACCTAGCTCTATTAGTCTCCTACTGGTGCCACAACAAATACTACAAATTTAGTGGCTTAAAATAATGAAAATTTCTCTTCTTATATTTCTGGAGGTTGGAATCTGAAACGGGTCTCACTGGACCAAAGTCGAGGAGTCGGCAGGGCTGTGCTCCTGCTGGAGGCTCTGGGGGAGGAGAGTCGGCTTCCTTGCCTTTTCCAGCCCCTGTGACCTGCCTGAATTCCTGGCTCGTGCTCCTCTCCCCATCTTCAAACCAGCAGTGCTGGGCATGTTGCTCTGAGGCTGCCGCCTGTCTGGTTCTCTCTCTGCCCCCTTTTTCTGCTTATAAGAACCCGGTGACTGCATCGGGCCCATCCTGACACCCAGGAAAATCTCCCCATCTCAAAGGCAGTCATCTGTGACCTTAATTCCTTTGTCACATAACCTAACATATTCATGGGTCCTGGGGATTAGGAAGTAGCCATACCTCGGGGGTGGTGGTGGTCATTATTCTACCACCCATCCTGGCACATAACAGGAGCTCAAACAAAGGAACCATTTTTAGAGCCGAGGACCCACTGAGATCTCCTAATCTAATCCACTTTCTGCAAAGCAAAATCCATGTTCCAAGAGGGTGCTTGGACACAGGGAGCTGGCCCTCTCTGTCAACTGTGCCTGTCCACGTGGTGATCACCGGACTCGAGGGGGCTGCGACATGCATGTCTACTGAGGCTGTAGGGCAGGGACTGCCTGGGCAGCTGGACATCTGGTCGACCATGGCAGGCTTTTTGCTTTTTCTTAACAAATCGCCAGCTGTGGGAGCCGGTGGGGTGGCAGAACAGGAGCCCCCGCTGCCAGGGGCCCTGGGCGAGGCACGGCCCCACCCCAGCGTGTCCCAGTTCTGACCTCAGAACCCAGGGCTGGACTGGCTCTCAGAAGGCATCTTGTTCAGTCCCAATGGTACTAGTGGGGACACAGTCACAGAGGTGTCATGATGGAACACAAACCTGACCCCTGCTCAGTACGTGACACCCAATTTTTGTGTGGCCTCTCTCCATGCCTGTCACCCGGAAGGGCTCAGCAAGACTGGCGCCCAAGAAATCACCACCGAGAACACTGAGGTGCTGCCACTGAGCATCTGCTCCCAGCCGTCTCCCACCCGCCCAGTCACAGCGGGTGGTCCCAGAGCCCCACGTTTGGGGCTGGACAGTTTCCACTCACTCTTGCCTCAGGGAGCTCTGCGGCTCATTAAACCCTAAAATGGGCATGGCAGCCGTTCCACTAAATGCCCAGTCTACAAAGAGTGGGTTAAGGGATCTTGCAGAGCAGTCTGGGGATGTGTCTGTGCCCACAAGGCAGATCCAGGAGGCACCTCTGTGACTCTCCTCTGCTCTCCAGACTGCAGCCTCTTCGTCTTGAGCCTGCGGCGAGGCCGCTGTCTCGGGCTGCCTCCGCCTGCCAGCGGAGCCGTCTGCCCGCGCCCCGTGCAGGGCTCCGGCTGCCTGTGTCTCCACAATCTGTGGGCTGAGCCCTAACCCACACACCGACGGTATTAGGAGGGGCCTTTGGGGAGGGGATGAGCTGACCCGCCTTCATGAATGGGACAAACGCGTTTATAAAAGAGAATTACAGAGCATGCTCACATCCATGATCTGACTCGACTGTCCTTCTGGTCCCTGGAGATAAGCATTTGTGTTATTCCCATTTCACAGGTGCAAAAAACAAGCCCCTGCCCCAGGTGATGGGCAGCTTGCCTGGGTCACACGGCTGTGCTGCGGGGAAGGGAGGCCGCAGCCCCGCTCGGCTGGCGCGGCCACCCTGGGCCACGCGCTGTGACGCTCGGTGGGTCTTCCAGAGAGCCAGTGAGCATCGAAATCCCAGCAGCAACATTGCCAGGGACAAAAAGGGCAGGAAAGGTGTGTCAGCTTAACGGCTGACACCAGAGTGTCTCTTAAGGAAAGCGCTGTTGCCTGAGAGTATTTTGGTGAATGCTTGGGATAGAAAGTGTCTGCTGAACGTCGGCCGCTCTGGAAAGGGCAACAAGCTGCTCAACACACTAGAAGGGAAAGAAACCATGGCTCCAGGGGCCTCTGGGAAGCAGAGGGGATGATGAGCAGAGCTGATGGGAGGAGGAGGCCGCAGAGCAGCAGGATGTCACGAACCCCATGGAGCAAGCTCCCCACTGCCCTGAGCTCCTGGTGACTTGGTGTGTGTGGTTGTTCTTGAGGAAACCAAGGAAGGTGCTGAATTTCAGGTTGGGATTATTATGATGGGAGATGAGGCAGCTTGCACCAGAGCTGGTACCTAAGGAGCAGAGAAGGCTCCAAGCACAGCAACACTCAGGACTTCAAAGAAATCTTGAACTCCCCTGTACCCCAATGGAATTGGGGTACAGGCAATTCCTCCAGCCCTCAGAAGCATGGAGGCCCCAGCAAACTCAGAGGTGGCACAAGGATGACACCTACCACAGGCATGACATAGAAAGCACCATGTCCTTTGGTGGTACCCTCAGCAATTCTCCAAACCTAAAGCCAGTCATTAGAGCAGGAGCTGCTTGCTCTGTGGAGTGAAGGAGTGTGCGAGCTCTTTCCGGGTGTGCTCTGTGCTCTGAGAGCCTGAGGCTCTGGAAAGTGGTTTCTGAGCTGCTTCCCCGCTGTCTTTGGCCATTGGTGTTCTGTAGGCAGGCACCTGTCTCCTGGGGCTGTTCCTTTGCTAAGGATGCCTCGTAAGAGTTGTCCCTCTAGCCAGGGACAAGGGAGCTCCCAGATGCAGCTAGTTTAGGGGCAAAATGGGGCAACCCTCAGTGGTCACCCATATTGGCTGACACCTTAAGAATGAAAACAGAGCAACAAAGGAGGAGGGCCAGGGTCTTCTGAGAGCAGGAGAATTTGCTGGCAGAGGCCAAGATAAGACCTCTGAGGCACTGTCTCCCTGCCACCCTCTGCCAAGCTCCCTCTGCCAGGCTTAGGGGGTAGTGCCATCTTTTTAACTGGCAAGGGCAAGCCCAGGGCCTCAAATGTCCCCTTCTCTCTCCTCGGCCATCTCCAGATGGATACAGGTGAGCCACAGTCTTCAGGTAAGGCTGCCACAGACAGCAGAGCCTAGGAGGGCTGATGACCCTGTGGCTCCCTGCCTGGGCACTTCCCTTGGCTTTTGGCAGGTGCATTTGCTGGGCAGGAGGCTGGGGAGGTGGGGGAGTTGGCCTCTCTTGCCACTCATGGACCAAGAGCCCACCAGGCACAAAGCCCAGCTCCCGCCTGAATCGGTGGCCCTATTTCTGCCTTTCCGTTGCCCTGTCCTCTCTCTGTTGGGTCTACACTTCTGTGACCACATGGATTTAGTTTATGGTCATGTAGCTCTGCTACCACATGGGTGTCCTTGCAGGTCCAGCGAAC
Organism: Mirza zaza; assembly: GCA_008750895.1. NCBI lineage: Eukaryota > Metazoa > Chordata > Mammalia > Primates > Cheirogaleidae > Mirza > Mirza zaza. The sequence continues at coordinate 19,547 of VSMD01046742.1, read as the reverse complement.
GGGGCCTCAGACCTGGCCACCTCAGGGAATGCATTTTTTGAGGGCAAAGTGTTCCAACGGTCTGGAAAAATCTTGTGTTTTCAACTCGCCTCTGGCATGAGTCCACTTGAAGACTTTCTTGCCTTAATAAAAACAGGCTCCAGGTAACCCAGGCAACATACCTGAGCACTAAAGAGAAAAGGAAGTCAGCTGCCTCCAATATGGCCGCTGCCGGGCCACTCGCACGCAGGGGCGTGCCTTGCCTCCCTAGGGCTCTGGGTGGCTGCGGGCCGCTGGGCAGCCCCGTCATCCAGCTCAGGCGCCAGAGACTGTGAGCTGGGCCTCTGTGGACAAGCAGTACCCTGCCATTCCCTGAGGCACTAGGGCAGCATTAGAAATGTAACGAGATGCAGAAAGTAGTTTTTACCAGGAGGTGGCTGGCAGTCCTCATGGGGTGGGAGTGAGACTGCCATGGGTGCTCTCAAATGGCTAATGGAGGCAGGTCCCATAACCTGGGGCCTTGGCTTAGTGGGAGTGGGTGTGGGGAGCTGAGCGTGAGAGCTGTGGGAGACGCCCTCACCTGCCTGCTCAGCCTCCCCTCTCAGTAAGCTTTCAATGCCCTTTTACGCAGTGCCTCAAGTCACCAAGCCTCCAGAGTGCCCCAACTGCTCATCCCAGCTGGTCCCTGCCACAGGGCTTCCATCACTTCCCTTCTCTGCCGTGGCAGGGCCTGCCGGGGCCACACGCCCCAATCCCACCACCCCTGAAGGCGATCCAGCCCTTCCACTGCCTGTCACTAGACAGAGCAATTACTGCTCACTCCTGATCTGGCCTTCTTTATGGAGTGCATTTCTTGTGTGCCATTCTCCATCCTGTCTCTGCCCACCCCTCACTCACTCTTCCTAGGACACAAGAAAGAACTTAGCTAATTGGTTAAGTTGGGGAGAGAAATGGCCTGTACAGTTTTGTTCCTGCCTTTCTTTCTGGGGTCTGTTTGTCTGGATGAGCATGCACTCTAGTCTCTGAGTTCTAAGGTTTTTAGGGATAAGCCCTGTCAGGGAGCCCATGAGTAGGTGACAAGCTCAGTCCAGAAATGTGAACTCATGAGGCTGTCCTGGCCGGCAGATCTAAAGCCAACTCTCCAGGTAGACCTTATCCACACTCGAAGTGGCATTGCCAATCCAACTCTGCATCTATTTGTCAATTGGTTTCAACTCGGGCTGGAAAGAGCAGGAGTGTTCAGTGTTGGTGCCCTCAGACCCATCACCGGGGACGTGAGTCACAATTCCCCTTCTGCTGACACTGCTCTGGGCGAGTTCCTGCCTCTTACAAACTGAAGGGTTCTGCCAGGGCGACTTCCCTGACCCTAGTTTCTGAAGCATTCCCCATCACGTTTCCTATGGGAATATTTCATTTCTACTCAATTAAATAAATCTCTCTTTCTAGAGGTGAGAGTTTGGACTCTTTCCCCCATTTTAGGCACTGGGCAGACCTCCTAAACTGACAAGGGTGGCATAGATAAATAAGACCCATGGGCTGGAACTCAATTCTTGGCCACTATAAACTAGGGGTGGGAAACCCTGAAAGGGGCCAATCATTCTAAGTCTAGCGTGATGGCAGTGGCAGCCCCAAGCCATGGCCTTCTTGCATCAATGTCCTTTGTCCTGTAACTGTATGGCCCCGTCCTACTCTGACTCTGGGCTTGACCATGTGATTTACTTTAGCCAACAGAATTTTGGGACATTTTAGGCTTGAAAGACTGCTTGTGTTTTCTACTTCTCCTGGAGCACCACCAGAGTGCTGAGCTAGCCTGCCAGAAGACGAGACATGTGGGACAGAGCTGAGGGCCACCTGGGTCCACCAGCTGACCACCAGACATGTGCGTGAACCTCAGCTAACCCCAAGAAGAATTTTGAGGCCAAGCCCTGTAAGGATTAACAGAATCACACAGCTGGGCCTGTAGACTTGTCTACAGTAAGAAATGCTGTTATCTTAAGCAAATGCATTTCTAGGTGTTTTATTATGCAGGATTAATATGGCAATAGCTGACTGCTACAGGAGCTTTTTTTCTAAAATATCAATAGACTGGGGAAGGGGTGTCTCCACGGTGCCCAGCAAGATGCGAGGTGACAGTGTCTTTTGTTCATGCTCGTAGGTTTCAGAACCAGACTGTCGGAGCTCAAATTCCAGTACTATCATTTGCCAGCTTTGTGTTCTTGACCAGATTATCCCAGCCTTGGTTTCTGTTTTGTTTTTGTCGTAAAACAGGAATAAAAATGTGATCTACTTTCTATGGTTGTTGTGAGGATTCAATGAGCTGATGTATGTGAAGTGCTTAGAATGAGGCCGCTTCTTGACAGAGATAAACCATTAGTGGGAGGGTCTGTCCAACTCCCTGAGCTGAACCCTCACCCCTGGGGGGTGGGAACCCTCCTCTGCCCTCTCCTCCCCCATCGTTTGGCAGAACACCCAGCACAGTGAATATCCACTGTTTGCTGAATGTCCGGAGTGAAATTAGCACTTTTATTAGTCCAGATGCAAATTTCAATAGTCTATTTTTCACCCTAAGGCCAATATCTTTGACCTTTTTGTAAAGTGCACATGGAATATGATCATGTTTTACAACTATACTTCTCCCTCACTCCTGTTGTGCTATGAAATGAAACTTTAAACCCTCTTCACTGTCTGGCACTTGCATGCAGTGTCCCTTCCAACTGTACTTAATGGGAGCATGTCCCAAGAGCTTGTCTGGAGTGGGGGGGGGCACGAGGGGCCCCCTCCCAGGTCAGGAGAGACTAAGCTGGAGGAATCACCTTCTTTCAATAATCCACAGCCCTGCTTTTTCCCAGCCACCCTCGTTTTGCTCCAGAGCCTCCACCACTGACAGCATCTGAACCTGGCTCCTGGACAGTTTGTCTCCCGCCTGGCTGCGTGGAAGTCACCTAGAATACTACCCACTGCTTTCCCTTCATGATGTCCCTGTGCATGAGGGGGTGGGGAGGAAAGTTACCCTTGGGTCCCAATCCTGCTGTGACTTTCTGGCTTGAAATTGGGGCAGAATCTCCCTAGTCTTATTAACTATGGTCCCCATGGGCATCCGGAGGAGATGGGGCTAAAGCCCACGCCCATCACCAAGCTGTGGGCAAAATTCTGTGTATGTGGCCTTGGACTGAAGGAAACTCTACAGCTTCCATTGTATTTCCAAAGGCCGCTGGACCACACCCCACAGCTCTGGGCAAGTGAATCTGCCCTGTGAGCCTCACTTTCTCCATCTGCAAAACGAAGGTGATGACATCTCTGACTTCACTTTAGGGAGATGTTGGAAAAGAGGAAATGGATCTCAACCATAAACCACTAGGAAAATACAGACAATTATTGATATTTCATTATGCCACTTGTTAATTCAGAAAATAGGTGGTTTAAATCTCAAAAGATGTTGCACAAATTTTATATATATATATATATATATATATATATTTCTCATTTTTTTCCCTTGGCTGTGAGAATTAGTAGAATTCAGATTAAAGGACAGGATATGGATAAGAAAATGGACAGAGTCTTCAGCAAATATGATCATAAATATTAATAATGCTATGGACCTTACGTACAGTATCTTATTCCATCCTCACAACAGCCCCACGATGGAAGTTTATGTCATTTCCTTTTTCTGGATGAGGGTTCCAAGGTCCAGAAAGGCTCAGAAAGGCTGAAAGAGTTGCTCGAGGGCAGTGGCCAAGCTGGGACATGAGGGCAGCTGGGTTGCCTTCCCATGCTTAACCGAGGTGCGTCAGCTATGTCTTGTTTCATAAACCTACAAGAGTAGGAATGTGATTGTTCCCTAGACACTACCTGTCTCTAGGTAAAATGACTGCCTTTTGGGGGCTCTGTGGAAGCACCTGATTCCAAAAGCCCGGCTTCGAATCTGACCCAGCCCTGCTGTCCCCCATTCGGGGCATTTAAGGACAGCCCCCTAAGGCAACTCCAGCCCCACTGTGAGCCTCATTTCCCTCTCTGAGAGATGGTGCACTGCTCCCCCCTCCCAGAAGCAACCCGCTGACACCTGGTGTGACACTGGTGCTCATTCCACACTTGCATCTTTTCCTTTTCTTGTGTGTAAATGATAGGACTGGGAAGTCATGTGACCGGGTGACCATGTGTCCCCTCTCTGCCCCCCATAGCAGGGCTGCTGGGAAGATGAAATGAGAAGGTGCCCTGTGGTGCCCAGCACAGAGCCTGGGGGAGGAACGGTGACGACGCCCTCCTGTGCCATCAGCTCGGGTCTCAGCACGCCTGGCCTCGTGGTGCTGGCCTGGGAAGGGGCTGAGCTGCGTGGGAAAGGGACAGACACCCACCTTTGATGGCTCCTGCCTCGTCGTGCTTCTCAAAGAGCAGGTAGCGTGGGCTTTCGGGGAGAAAGGGCAGGCTCACCAGCTGGATGACAGAGGGGACGACAATCACGCCAAATAGGTATGGCCAGGTGCTCTCCTGCGGGGAGGAGAAGATGCAGCTGAGTGCAGGTGGCCTTTGGTCACTACGTGGAGGCCTGGGCACTGAGCCGTGCAGCTTGGGCTCTGCAGACTGCCTCCCTGCCTGGCACAATCCCCACCAACAAAGGCTGTGGGAGGTAAGTGACCCAGGCTCAGTGCCAGCTCCAGGTGCATGGAACTTTCCTCAGAGCCCCCAGGAAGGGACCTGGGCTGGCTCTGAAAAGCAGGTGGCTCAGGCAGCCAAAGCCACCACCCCAGGTCACCACAGTGAGCCTGGGGGTCCCTGGTCTCCTTCTCTTCACCCCCACAGCCGCCTCCTTGCAGGCGTTTCTGAAAACAGAATCAAGAGTTGTTGAAGTGAGGCAGAACACTGTGGTTGCCACTTCCTATGCTGCCATTTCCCCCTCTCTGGACAGGAACCACTGCCTTTGCGTCACCTCCCCAGACAGCTCCGCCCACACTGCCCACGCTGGGGCTCGGGCTCACTCGAGTGGAGCCTGCACGCAGTAGGGGCGAGAGGCAATGTCAGTGCCACCACCAGACAAGCCCAAGGCCACGATGCCGACCGTCTCTCTGGGCAGTGAGGGAGCAAGAAGGGCAGCTGGAACTCTCCCAGCCCCTATGGGAGTTGGGGGCAGGAGCACAGGTTGCCCCCAGGTAGGGAGGACTGCTCATTTTCCAGGGAGCCATCACGGGCCCCAGGCTGTGCCAGAGGCAGTGTCGTCACTGCCGGTGGCTCATACGTGGCCCGGAGCCTGGCGTCATGCCCATTAAGGCGGCGGGTCCTTCCTCATCCGCTTTTTCCTGACCCAGGTTTACAAATAAGGTCTCACTGTGTCACTGAAGGAAGAGTCACGGGCAGTTCTGATGGGGAGAAGGATGGGATGCCAAGTCCACACCACGTTCTTGACAGGTTTTATTTCCCAAGAAAGTAAAAGGAGGCAGCCAGGGAGAAAATAAGACACACTCAGATCTTAAAAGCGAAGTTCTGATGGGCAAAGGCTCTGCCGGCTTCTGGGCAGGATCTTGAGCGACTGTGTCCACAGAATCCTCGCGCCCCCGCACTGGTGGCGACTTACCTGCAGCTGCCCATCTCGCCCACGGCTGCCCTTGGGCGGCAGAATTTCCCTTTGTCACTCTCCTGAGAGTCACTCCCTAGTGGGGTCTGTGGTGACAGAGACCCTGTGAAGCATAGGATCCCACGAGGGGAGAGCAGGGGCCGAAGCACAGAGCAAGCTGGGACATGGCCTTGGTGGCCGGTGGTTGACCTGGTACTTATCTGCAGGGCACCTTTAATTTGCCTCCCCTTTGTGTGCCTAATAAATTTTTATTTGCAAAACTGCTCTGGTTTCACCAGCCAGCACAGTCCTTCCTACATCCTTTGAGGAGCCAGCATGGCCAATGCCAGCTTTCCCGTTTGGGACAGAGCGCTGGCCGGATGACAGTGAGAGGGGACCGGAGGCAGACTTGTGTTGCCAGGGGCTGGGGGCTGAGGGCTGAGGAGTGGCTGCTAACTCATGTGGGCTTTCATCCCAGGGCGATGGAAATATTCTGGAATTAGGTAAGGGCGATGGCTGCATGACTTTGTGAATAGATTAAAATCCACTGAGTTGTATAATTTAAAAGGATAAATGTTATGGTTTGTGAAGTATAACTCAATAAAAGACCGTGGAGCAAAAACCCCAATATGCACGTAAGTGGAATTTCCATTGGACCTGTGTGTGTTTTGCTGCTGCTGTTGTTTATTTTTTCTTTTAGAGATCGCTGCCTCAGTAAGAACAAAAACAGAAGCTGGGAAAAGACAAAGGAACCAGTTCGATTAAGGTCCTACCACGAGCCGGGCATGGCGTGAGCCCTCCCCATCCTATCTGCGTGCACCCCGAGGCAGTCCAGAGGGGCCGGCACGACTGCTGCGCATCAGAGGTTTGGGGGATGCCTGTGCTTAGGCCTCCTGGCCAGAGCCGCACAGAGGAAGCAAGCCCATTCTTCTTCCACGGCATCATAACAGAGGCTCTTCCCAGGGGCGGCGTCTTTGGCGCTGCCACTGGGTAGAAGAAGGAGAGGAGCTGGAAGGGCGCCCGGGTGGGAACAGCATGTACAGACACGCAGAGGCATGATCCACCCAGGCTCATCAGAGACCAGCAACTGCGGTGGGGCACAAGGTCAGCAGATGCCACAGGTGTGGTGCTAAGGGTGGAGCCTTGGGCAGAGATCAGGTCATGGGTGGCTTTGCCACCTTTCCCTGGTCTTGGACTTGGCTGGAGGACAACCAGGAGCCTTTGCAGGGTCTATACCCTTAACTGAGATGGACACTCTCAGTTTCCTTGAATCTATAATTCAGCATTTTTGGAATCTTATGGTCAGTGGGTACATTTAACATTGCATGACTACTCCCAAGAGAGTGTCACCAAGTCTGTGGTATAGCCTGTGATCCACGGCATTTTCAGTACAAAGACATGTGTAATCTTTCCTCAGCGGGGGTCACTTCAGTGGCCGTGGTCTGGTTTCTACCCCTGGAGAAAAGGTGGATGCTGCCAACCCCAGGGTGTGCGTCCCTCTGCTTGGGGTGTTGACAGCTCTGGATGGGGGAAGGAGAATGGGCGTGGCTGCTCTGTGGTGGGGGTCAGGGAGTGTCCGGAGTGGAGCTAGGACAGTGGCTTAGTCAAGCCACTGGGCTTGGCCTCCAGAAGGCCAAGGGTCCAGTCCTCCTTTGCTGCCATGCAGCCACCTCTAGAGTCACCTCAGTGGCTGCAGCAAACTCTCTCCCCACTGCCACTCCAGGCAGCTGAACTAGTGGCTTTCCCCAAGGCTGTTTTGGAGATAGGACAGCAAAGTTCAGACAAGCTTCAAAGACTTCCTGCAAAATTCCAGATGACATGGCGTCAAGAACTATTAAATTTATTTTTATGTCCCTTCAGCCTTCCTTCCTTGTGGATGGAGACACCAGCTGAGCTGACCAAGGGGCTGAAGTGCCCCCACCCTGGGCACGGATCACCAACAGCATCAGGCATCACATCGGAAGCTCCAGCAGACAGGAGCCTTGAAGCTAGTTTTGTTTTATATTTGTGGACCCCTCCTTCTGACAATGCACTCAAGGTCAGAAGAGGCGGCTCACCCAAGGCACACCAACCATTCCTAGTGCGTGTGGCCTGAGTCTCCGCCGCAGGCATCATTGCAGGTAAGCCTGGGGGTTGCCGTGTTCTCAGAAGTGAGGAAGCAGTAGAAAACCCATGAATCAGAGGCTTCTTCACAGGTCAAGGGAAATGTGTGTGCTCCTTGCACACTGAGGGGCAGCTCGGTGCTGTAGACCTGTAGTCAGATCTAAGATGACACAAAGATGAGCAACCTGGCCCTGGTCCCAGGTGAGAGAGGCAGGTGAATGCCCACTTGACTACAATGCAGAAAAGAGCGAGTCCATGAGAGGAGTATTGTTTGGGGAAGGCTGGGGTGGGAGCCCCTAATTCCAGTGGTGGACAGCAGAGGAGCATCTGAGGAGGGGACCTTCTCGGTGGGCCCTGTGGGACGACCACAGTCCCGGCAGGCAGAGAAAGGAGGTGAGGAGGAAGGAAGGGCAGAGGCAGAGCCAGGAGGTGGGACCTGCACTGTGGGGTCCAGTAACAGGACATGGGCCAGAGCAGGCTTCTTCCACCTTTGCTGTGTGCCAGAGCCAGCCCAGGGGGAGGAGTCTAGTGAAAATGAGGATTCTGGGGACCCTCCCCCGGAGATCTAGATCCTGAGGTCGGGAATGGGGCCAGGAAGTCTCGTCAGCGAGCACCCAGGAATTCCAACGCACTGTCGTCCTCCGGGCTTCACTGTTCTGTGGGGCAGAGGGACATTCTGGAGCCAGTCTCCAGGGTCCGGAGTGTCGCTGTCCTGCTTAGTCTAAACCTCCTCAGGGGAAAATCAGGGAGTTGGCAATGCATTTGGAGGCGGAGATGTTCGATAATTTTTTTTTACACAAAAGAGTTGCTGAGTGTTTATTACAGCCAATTTTAGATGCACTGGGCTGAACCAAAGGGTTTGAAGTTGCACATGCTATCTGGATTCCAGAATTTTGTTTCAGCAGGAATCGGCTGGCCAGGGCGGGAATGAGATCTGCATTTCTACTATGACAAGTCCCTTCCAGGCACTACATGCTTCTGGTCCAGAGAATACATTTTGTGCGCTCTGAGTGTCATTTAGAGAAGTTTGGGCATGAACCTGCCAGGGACTCCCAGGTGGCAGGAAGAATGCCAAGGTGACAAGCTCTTATTTTCTTTTCTCCTATTTCCATTCAAAGTAAATTCATCCTGTGACTGCTCCGAGCACACCCGAATGTGTTCTCTAGCTATAGAAAACACCTGGGTCAGGCCCCAAAATGGCAGCCTTCCTTTCAAAGAGGAAAGCTGCGATTTGCAAGTCCCTAGAGAAGAAGGGTGATTCTCATGAGGCGAGGATGCTGTTGGGTGGTTGGGGCTTGAAGTATCTTTAACAGGGATTAATGTTTCTTCCTATATTCTTGACAAAAATCAAAAGATCTTTTCGTCCTGGACTTGAATGAAGTCCTGAGAGTTCTGAGTCAAACAGCTCAGAGAAAACAAGAGCTCTCGCACACTCAGGCTCTGCACCCACATGGGAAATACATGACACTGAAGAGGACTGTTTTGCCCGAATTCCTAAACCCGGCTCTAAGCTCTGGGGACACCCCTCCCCCTCCGACCTCTCCATCCACATGTCAGGCCCTGGGTCCTGCCACGGAGGGCTCAGGGGCTTGAAAGCCAGGAGGCTCAGGTTAGCCGCCTGCCTGCTGCGGACACTGGCGATTATCAAGCCCCCGAGACTGAGCTGTTTGTTTGTTTGTGACAGAGTTTCTCTCTGTGGCCCAGGCTGGAGTGCCATGGCGTGATCGCAGCTCACTGTAGCTTTGAACTCCTGGCCTCAAGTGACCCTTCCTGGCTCAGCCTCCCAAGTAGCAGGGACCACAGGTGCACACATAGTGTCCTGCTGATTTTCTGTTTTTAGAGACAGGGTCTTGTTGTTTTGCCCAGGTTGATTTTGAACTCCTGGCCTCAAGTGATCCTCCCACCTTGGCATCCCAAAGTGCTAGGATTATAGTTATGAGCCACCGCTTGAGCTAAGAATAAGCTTTGGCTTTTTATTTCTATAAAATAGTAATTAATAATAGCTTTTCTAATTCCTGCTACATTAAATAACGTGATGGCTGAGAGCAGTTTGGCACCAGCTCCAGGCACAGTTCCAAGTGCTTGACATGTATTTTCTTTCTTAAACCTTACAAAAAGGGGCTATCATTAATCCCATTGCATAGGTAAGAACACAGGCTCAGAGAAGTCCACCATTTGCTGAAAGTCCCACAGCGAATGGGTGGGAGGCTGGGCTGCAGACCCAGCTGTCAGCACGAGAACCCCCCACACGCTGCGCACAGCTGCTGCTGGCCGGCTGCCCCTGCCCTGCCCTTGGCAGGGGCTTCTGCTGCGATAGACTCCCATGGCATCGCCCTATTTAATCTCAGGAAAACATTTTCTGGCATGAGATCCTTTCTATTTTATAGATCACTGATGATTATGTGATGTAGTAACAACCACTTTGTAATGCTGGGGCTGTTTTTTACCATTATAAACTGCTAAGTGCTAAGAAAGCACTACCATCCTTAAGCAAACACAGAATATTTACAAAAGTTGATCACTACTGACCTCAGCATAAACCTTCATATGGTCCCCAAAGTTGAAATTATAGATTGCTTTTTCTTTATGCAATAATACAAAACTGGCAATGAGGGAATAAAATCACATCGCTGTGGGAATTGAAAATGGTACTCCAATTAATTGCACTGAAGATGGAATCAAAATGACAAATTATTTAGGAAATGATAATTTGAGAATTGAGAATGTAACAGATTAAAATTTCTGAAATGTTAACAAATCTATGTTCAAAAATATGAATTATAACAAAGGAGAAATTAATACAACTGAAAAGCAATAAAGTGAATAATTCAAAGAGTTCAGTCCTTCAAAAACAAAATCAGAGACAACTCTTTGGAAATTTTACTTTACAAAAGAGAGATAAATCAAATAAAAGATTAAATCAAGTCAAGAAAGAAGAGACAGAATAGACATAGAGGACATTGTGGTTGTATGCTAACGAATTTGAGAATTTCAGGGAAATAAGTAAAAAAGACAGAAATTAACAAAACTGACTCAAAAGAAAACAGAAATAGATTGTTAATTAAGGGAAAAAATGATAAAATGTCTTCAAAGAATTTTTTTCCCAAAAGACTCCAGGTTGAGACAGTTTACTAGTGAGGTCTTTCCATATTTTAATTACCAACTAATGTTATATAATCTGTTCTAGAATGAAAAGAAGATGAAAAGAGATCCAAATATGAGTTCAACTTAAAAACTCTAAACAAATCTCACATATGGATATGAGTTCTAAATAAGACACTATTGAATCCAATTTAACAACATATGAAGAGTCCGTGACTACTAGGAAGCTTTATTCCAGGATGTGAGAATGCTTAACTCAAGGCGCTCTAACAGTTTCACTACCATAGACCCAATAACTAGTTGTCAGATAACGAAAAAGCACGGTAGCTTAATACATATCAGAAGACATTTTATTTATTGTTGATAGTCTATAAAAACTAAGATGAGACAGATAATTCCTTGCTAAAGTAAATCAATTTCAAATTAACAATTATCATACTTAATGCTGAAACACAATAAGTGTTTCCTAGAAATGACGAAAAAACAAAGATGCTCACTGTATTCATCATCATTGTTAAGATTATCCTGGACGATGCCATAAGACATGAATGTCAGTAAAAAGAAATAAGAGGTATAACTATTAGAAAGGATGGGTAAAATTATCACTCTTTGTAGATGCAATCCATAATCATTCATTTGAACTGTCTAGGTAAGCAGACAATAAACAGAAAAAAATGATTAGAAAGCAAAAGAAAGTTCCACATCAGCACATACAGTCAGTAGCTTTCCCATAGATTGTTAACAACCAGCTAAAAAAAAAGGGAAAAAATCCCAATAGCAGGGATTAGTAAGTAATCCCTTAGTAAGTACTTACTTAGTAAGTAAGTAATGTTAGTAAGTAATAAGAACATTACAGTTTCGATTTTCTTAGTCAACATACAACAGCAAGAACAACAGTGAAATGGTACAATAGAAGACCTAAATGAAAAAGGAGACATATTTCTCAATGGAAACAAGGAATTATGAAAACAATCTCAACTGTGGTCAAACTCGTGTCTCATTTTAACACAATTCCAATCAAAAGTTCAATGACATTTTTGTTTGTGATGGAAAATGAGGAGATAGCTCTAACGTCCGCCTGGGAGAATGAAGAGTTGAATGTTTCTGACAGTGTGACAATGAAGAGGAGTGAGGACAGCATTAAACATGCAATAAAATGATCATAATTAAACAACACAGCATGGGCACAAGAATGGAAAGATCACAGGAACAACGTGGATACCCAGAAACAGAAACTCATTTCCCTACATGACTTTAACGTGAGCTAACGGAAACTCCAAACATCAGGAGATGAAATGTTGTTTGGATTAATGGGTAATTAAGAAAAAAGTCTTAAGAGAGATGGGAAGAAAGGCCAATTTAAATGCTTACATTTCACCATACTATTACTATAAAATAACTCAAATGATTTTAAGAATCAACTGTAAAATGGACACCATAACCCACAAGTAAATACAGATGAAGATTTATTGTATCCCTGAATGGGGAGGAAATTTCTAAGCTAAAAACTAGTGAAATCTCAAAGGAAAAAAAGAAAAACTGCATTATATAAAAGTATTTTTAAGTCCACTCATGGAAAATCAAAAGAAAATTAAAAGCAAAAAATAAACCAGGAAAATATTTGCCACACGTATATCAAAACATGAGTATGTTTAATAGCCAAAGAGCTTATAAAACATAGTAAGAGAATCATTAATATCCCAATAGACAAATAAGCAAAGTACATGAATAGTCAGACTATTTACAGAAGAAATATTTTAAAACAAATAAACAGTGTGGGGGGCTCAAAAATGGCCTTTCCAAAGATATTCACATCCTAATCCCTAGGACCTCTGAATATGAACTTTTATGGCAAAAAGAGGACTTTGAGATGACGGATCTTGAGGTGGGAAGATTATTTGGGATTATCCAAGTGGACCCTAAATGCAATCACATGTGTCCTTATAAATTTATCTAAGGCTTTTATCTATTATATATTGCCAAATTTTTCTCCAGAGAAAGACAGAGGGAGACTTGACCACAGACAGAAGAAGAGGAGGCAATGTGACCAGGAAGGCAGAGGCCAGATGTGGCCACCAGCCAAGGACAGCTGGCCGCCCCCAGAACCCAGAAGAAGCAGGCAATGGACTCTTCTATGAGCCTGCAGAGGGGCACAGTCATTCTGACACCGTGATTTGGGCCCTGTGAATCTGATTTTGCAATTTGATCCCCAGAAATGTGAGAGAATACATTTCTATCTCTGCTGGCATTTGTTTCAGCACCAACAGGAAACTAACAATCTCTCTATAAGAAACTGTAAAAGATTCTAAGAAAGTTTCTATAAGAAACTCCAATCTCTCTAATAAGCAAAGAGATACAAAATAATATAATAAAATATTATTTTTGCCTATCAAATACGAAAGAGTATTTAAATGCTTATGGATGACATATGCTCTTGTACACTACTGGTGGGAATGTAAATTCAGGTGGCCTCTCTGGAGGAAAATGTGGCAATATGCACAAAAGCCTTAAATAGATTTATATCCCTTGACTTGTTTCCATTTCTGGGACACTAAACTAGAAGTATAGATTTGAATGATCAATGTAGACGATTGTTCATCAATAGTAAACACTGGAAACAACCCAAATGTGTAGCAAATAAAAAAATGAGACAAACTATGTTAACTTGGACAATAGAATATTTGCAATTATTAAAATTATCCTGGCATATATTTTAATTACTCATTCACAATATAATGTTGCAAAACAATCTGAACATAAAAAGTTAGAAATGGAATGAACTAAATTATATGTTTGTGTATGTGTGTGTAAGACTATGTGTATAGAAAATAATGGAAATAAATTTTAAAGCCTGTTAAAATGCTTATTCAGAAATGGTGAGATACAGAAATTTTAATGTTTTTGTTTCCCAAATTATTTCATATTGTGTACAATGAGTGTGGATGCATCGTTATCATAAAAAGCAAACATGTCAATAAACAAAAGGAATTAAAACTTTGTGAAAGATATTTGTTTTAACATTACTCAGGCTAAATTTAATATTACTCATTCTAAATTACTCAGGCTAAAATTCAGAAACAGCAAGACATTCTATAATGGATAATAATTATAGTGCACCTTTGGGTGGAATATAACACAAACATTAAAATTAATTTATGTACTTTTAAAAATATGTATTTACAAAGATTCTTTATTGATGTGGAGAAATTATTTTTATATGATGGTAAGTGATTTTTCAAAAAGCAAAACATAAAGCTAAGGACAGTATTACCTCAATTGGAAAAAGATACATATAAACTTAAAAATAGACCAAAATATTTAAAGTAGCTGCCTCCCTTAACATGGCAGAATTTCATGTGCCTTTACTATCCTTTCTGTGTTTCCTAAAAATTCTGAATTTAGCAAAAATATCTTTTTATGGTGAAACAAAATGGACATTAAGTTGTACATGAAGTTGTGAAAGTTGTCAGAATCAAAATGGAATCACTTGTGTTTAAAACAACAACAAGAAGAACAAACCCTGAAAAACGGAGCTGGGGAGGCCATGAAGCGAGGGCTTTCATGCACAAATGCCTGATAGCAAAAACTATCTCAAGACACTGCGAAAACCACAGCATCGCACAAAGGCCAGCTCACATGAAAAAATACTTCTGTAAGAACATCTGCCCAGCAACTGCCTGTCCAGCCTTGGACTGATGCCACCATTGTTATTGATCCTTGTAGCCAAGAATAATTACCTCAAAACAAGTATGTACTCCTCCTCATTTTCCTTTCAAAAGCTCTTCCTTTATCTCCCTGAATACGCACAGTTCACACCTGCACAGGTATTCCCCTGGCGATGCCCATGCCGAGTAAACACCACTGTCTTTCAGAGTCTTCCTGTCTGCTCGTTACTTAGCTTCACACGATAGTGGCGTCCACACGTGTGATCAAAGCGTGGATCATGCCAGCTGAGCCTTCTGTGTCCCTCCAGCCCAGCTTCCACGAGTTGACTTCTCTGGCCTGGTAAATCTGTCCTCAGTTTCACTGACGCCCTCCCTTTGGTGAGGTCTTTTTGACTTTTTGGGGATCTGATTCGGTTATAAGGCCACCTCAATAAAAAGAAAAAACTTTGTACCCCATCTGGGGTGAAGACTTTTTATCTCTTCTGCCAAGCCCTTTCTGGTAAGGACAACGTGCTGGTTTGAGCACTCTGGTGTCTGCAGAACTTAGGTCTGTCTGTGAGTCCTGTCTTTTCTGCTGGGTTCATCTTTGGCTATGTGCGCCTGGCTTACTACTGTGTTTGATCTGCACATTTTTGTGAGCACTCTGATTTTGGTTCCATTAGTTATAGGCATCTCTAAAAGATTTGCCTCTTTTTTCCCTTACTTGTTTCTGAACATCTCTTTTTTTTTGAGACAGAGTCTCACTTTGTTGCCCAGGCTAGAGTGAGTGCCATGGCGTCAGCCTAGCTCACAGCAACCTCAGTCTCCTGGGCTCAAGCAATCCTCCTGCCTCAGCCTCCCGAGTAGCTGGGACTACAGGCATGCGCCACCATGCCCGGCTAATTTTTTCTATATATATTAGTTAGCCAATTAATTTCTTTCTATTTATAGTAGAGATGGGGTCTCGCTCTTGCTCAGGCTGGTCTTGAACTCCTGAGCTCAAACGATCCGCCCACCTCTGCCTCCCAGAGAGCTAGGATTACAGGCGTGAGCCACCGCGCCCGGCTGAACATCTCTAAAGAGCAAAAATAAATGGTGGGCAAAAGACAACCAATTAAAAGCCACTAGGGCAGTTGCCACCAGCTAAAACACAGGTCCAAACTTCTGACATTCCCTGATAGGATTTACAGAATTTTCTTTGCTTTCAAGATATTAACAAGAAATAAAATGGGATTCTCAAACGTCAAAGCTTACCAAACTTTCTGGGACTCAGGCCAGCTATGCGGCTTTTCTGCCTGCACTCTTTTAAATCAAAGAACGTCAGCGGGATCATTCAATCTCCTTAAGATTTTTCTTGCTACCAAATTGGAAAACTACAACTGTAGGGTTAAAGTAAAACACTGTACATAGAGGCTGGTAACTTCTCTCTGTACATATCTTTTCTTTTCTTCCTCCTCGCTGTTTACTTTAAATCTGTTGACTTTTTCAATTGTATTAAAATAATCTGTTGCTAATTTCAAAAGCCACTTAAAAAGATTTTTAAAGGCATTTCAGCCAAAATAAGGAAAAAAGAAAGGGCTTTCAAATTACAACAGCTCCATGACAACCAGTAACATAGCCTTGTACACCTGAGTTATTCCTTTGAAAAAGTAAATTTAGATTTGCCTAACAATTGCTTAGGGTGATGGAACACCTAATTAAATTAAAAGATTAATAATCTAATCTAAAACAAAATTAAATAATTGTTTATAAAAGCTAGACTCTCAGGTCACACCGGTCAAAAACTTGAGCTCAGAGCAATAATATAAGGTAAAAAAATTTTGCTTTGTCTCTCAAAGCATGAACCAAAAAAAAAAGCCAAGAATAAAAAAAACCCTCTAAATACCTTTTTCTAAAATGCTTCCTCCCCCACAATGACTAATCAAACAAATCAGACTGGCAAACAAAAAATAAATTTGTTGCTAAAATTCCAGGCCATGTGGAGATTTTGTTTTTCTTATACAATTCAGCCAGTCCTAGCTAAAATGTAAAATTTATATATTTAATTCTAAAGTCATTTGAAACTTTAAAAAAGGTATAAAAGAGGCTTTTTCTTTTAAATCAAACTACTATAGAAACAACTTTACCCCAATTTTTTGTCCATACTTTTCATTAGATTACTTACCAAGGTAAATAAAATTTAGCTGTGTGCACAGGTCCCTAATATAATTTGGATCCAGCTGTTCTTTTATAAACCGGTGAGTTTATATTACTATGTTTTACTATCTCATAGCTAAATTTCAAAATGAAACTAGGGAATCTGCTTCTGTGTCCTCATGTTGTCTGCATGTTTTTATGTTGTGTGTATGTAATATTTTTCTACCAACATATATAAAAGAGCTCTAATTAACTGATTGACTTAAAAGGAAAAATTAAGCAGTTAAATCAAGTGTTTTATCAAAAATATAACAATTAACCCAAATGTTTTTAAGTTTATGTAACTTAGGTAAATTTGTGGTAAATAAACTGATTTTTAAAATTGTTGGTAGGAGGAGGGAGGTCAGACAGGCCTCATCATGCCCCCCTCCCTTCCTGGAGACTTCCTCTGTAACCCATGAACAGGCCTAAGTATGCAAGACAATCCTGCAGGGCCTCAATTTACAAACAAAATCTATGTCTGGTGGCTTATCTCTGATAACAGCTGCTTATGTTAAAACATTCTAAGCCTTTAGACAAAGCTTCATGTCTTTAACCAATTACAATCCAAAGAATCTTTAAACCCACCTACAACCTGTAAGCCCCCCTGCTTCATGATATCCCACCTTTTTGGGCCAAACCAATGTATGCCTCCCACGCATTGATTGATGGCTTTACTTGTAACCCCTGTCTCCCTAAATGTATAAAACCAACTGTAACGCAGACACAGCGAGTCCACTTGGCCAAGGCCTCTTGGGAGTGGCTCCGGGTAATGGTCCTCAAATTTGCCTCAGAATAAATCTCTTTAAAATTATTTTACAGAGTTTGGCATAGTCGGCAGGATCTTGGAGAAGACTCAGGACCACCTAAGGAGCAGCGCGAACTTGGCGCCAGGTACCGGCCTGGCCCTTTTAGACCCTCTGACTCCCAGCTTCTCCTTTAGCAGAGCTGGTAAGTCCTGAGTTCTGGACCTCCCATTTTTGGTTGATAGTCTTGGTTTATTCTGAGCTGGTTCTTTTCCTAGGAATTGTTGTTTGGGATCCTAATTTAGGTTTGGAAGTGCACTCCATTGCCTTTTATCCTCTCAAAATTAATTTCAATTGGCTTATCTGCGCATTTGCGCAAGAAACCCAACTGTTCTATTGTAAGATACTGGGCTATAAGGACAATAGACACCTTCCAGCTTCTGTCTACTGCTTGTTTGCTAACCGCAAGGCATTATGAGTATATTATGGGATGTAGAAGAAAAAGACAAAGAGCACAGAAACTCGAGTCTCTCAGCTGGGACCCGGAACAGGTTAGAGCCTATCAGGGGCAGGCTGAAGTAAAAATCACTTTGGGGGCGGATGCATGACCGGTGTGTAAACAACTAAGTTATAAAAAGGGGACTAACTCACATAGGAGGATCCTTGCCCAGAGAAGAGGCCACTGCGCTGGCACTCTGGGGGCTCGGACCCTAGCTCAAGCCAGACAATAAAACTCCTTTTGATAATTACAGCCTCCGGTGACTCTGTCTCTCTGTCCTGCGGCCTTGCAAATCTCGAATATAACATTTGGGGGCTCGTCCGGGATTCTCACAGACTGCTGGATAGGACGCAGAGCCGGGGAAAGGGTGTATAGATTGGAGCCCTGGACTAGTGGACCAGCATTAGGACCTAGGCGGACGTGCTGGTGGGTCGCCGGTGGAGGCCAGACGGAGACGTCTGCTGGCCTCCTTGGAATCCCCATGGCTGACCTTGGAGCTGGAGGCTCCGTCAGAAGGGAACAGGGAGAGATTCGGGAATGGGTGGGTCATTTTGTTTTGTTTGTTTTTGTTTATTCGTCTGTTTAATCATCTTGTTACTTGTGTTTCATTTGTCTAGTGTTTTCGTGCGATTGTGTGAGTGAGATTGTCCTGTGTCTAGGATTTCCTCTTCTTTTCAGGAATGGGATAGACTCTGACGATGCCATTGTCTATCCTCGTGAGTCACTTTAAGGATGTGAGGGAGAGGGCACAGGATCTGTCCTTGGAGATTAAAAAAAGCAAGCTTATCACTCTTTGTGAGGGGGAGTGCCCTACGTTTGGGGTGGGATGGCCCAAGGAGGGCTCTTTTGATGCCTCCCTCATCGAAAAGGTAAAAGGTGTGGTGTTTGGCCGCCACGGCCATCCCGATCAAATCCCTTACACTGTGGTCTGGCGGGGTTTAACCCAGAACCCCCCACCCTGGCTAAAGACCCTCCTGCCTGCCCTTAAGGAAAAGGCCAAGATTTTGGCTCCTAACAGGGTGAAGGGCAAGATGCAGGACTCACAACCCCCAGGGCCACCCTCTGCCGGCATCTCCCCTGTGCTGCTAGACTCCAATCTGTGCCTAGATTTAACAGAGTTGGCGTGGAATGCGCCCCGCCCTATAATTTCTCTGCAGTGGCACTTGACCCCGCCCCCTTGATGGCAGCCGTGGAGCCTGAGCACTCGCCCCTCCCAGCACGGAGGACTCCCCGCGCTGTCCGCGCACTCGCCCCTCCCAGGGCCAGCACAGGGGGCCTCCTTGCAGTGCATGCGCCCCTCCCCATGGTGCATGCGCCCCTCCCTGCGTGCTCGACCCCGTCCCCCCCGGTATCTGTGGCGCCCGTGCCTGTGGCGCCTATGGCCACAATGGAACCGCTGACTTGGGACCGGCTTATGGAACTAGGCAGAGGACTGGACGGGCTCCAGATCCGGAGCCCGTGAGGGCGCTCCCCCTGAGAGCAGCGGGACCCCTGCAGCCGATGGGAACAGACATACCAATACTGGCCCTTCTCCACCAGTGACCTCTACAATTGGAAATCCCAAAATGCAAATTTTTCTGAAAATCCGAGGGATTTAATTAACCTTTTAGATTCAGTACTTTTTACACACCAGCCCACTTGGGATGATTGCCAACAGTTGCTCAAGGTACTTTTTACAACTGAAGACAGAGAGGATCCAAGCGGAAGCGCGGAAGCTGGTTCCAGGAGAGGACGGCACACCATCAACCCCCGAG
>VSMD01046736.1:0-71532 GCA_008750895.1 Mirza zaza | reverse complement strand
GATCAGAAAACAAACCAATGAAATAGAATAAAAACTCAGAAAAAGACTCGTGCATGTATGAACACTTGATTCATGCCAACAGGACAGCACACGTCAGCGGGGGACAAGGCAGCCTTTTCAACAAATGGTGAAGGAAAATTAGATGTTGCTATTGGAAAAAAAGAAAAAAGAAATTTGAGCCCAAACTCATTTCATACACACTCCAAAAGTAAGTTCAGGTGGGCAAAAGACCTGAGGAAAAGGCCAAACAATGAAGCTTTTAGAAAACGATATCTTCACGGCCTCTGGCAATGGGAAAGATTTCTTAAACAAGACCCAGAAAGCACTCATGTTAAGAAAAGGATGAATTTGACTACATTAAAATGAAGAGTGTGTATTTATCAAAGAAGTCTGTTAAGATAGTAAAAAGGCAAGCAATAAAGTGGGAGAAGAGAACTGTATGACATACAGCCACCTGAGGATTCTTTTTTTGGGGATATGTTCTTGCCGTGTTGCCCAGGCTGGAGTGTAGTGGTACGATCGTGGCTCACTGTAGCCTCTAACTCCGGGTTCAAGTGATCCTCCCTACTCAGCCTCCTGAGCACCCGGGACTGTAGAAGCATGCCACCATGTCCGGCCTCCAACGAGGACTTATTGTATTAGCAGAATATGTAAATTATTTCTTCAACGTCAATAAGGAAAAAGATAACTCAATAGAAAAATGGGCAAAAGACCTCAACTTTACAAAGAGGATGTCCATATAGTTCACAAACCTATGAAAAAGTGCTGAATCTCATTAGTATTTAGGAAAATGTGAAGTAAAACAACGAGACAGCACCCCACACCCACTAGATAAGCAAAGAGAATCAGAGGGAGGTAGCATGAAGCTGTAAAGAAAACTTGCATGTGATTTTTTTTCTTCTGTAATTTAATAATACTAGGAATGTCCGGAACGTACCCAGCCATGTGACCATTCCTCTTATATTAACACTGGCTGATTAGTTTTGAGACAGCCCTTATATATCTTAAAGGCAAGACACGGTGGCTCACACCTGTAATTCTAGCACTCTGGGTGGCCAACTTGGGAAGATCGCTCAAGGTCAGGAGTTCGAGACCAGCCTGAGTAAGAGGGAGACCCCGTCTCTACTAAAAAGAGAAAAATTAGCTGGGCGTGTGTAGTGCCAGCTACTCGGGAGGCTGAGGCAGGAGGATGGCTTGAGCCCAGGAGTTTGAGGTTGCAGTGAGCTATGATGATGCCAACGCACTCTAGCTCAGGCAACAGAGAGAGACCCTGTCTCAAGAAAAAAAAAATACAAATAATAAAAAAAATATATCTTACATTGAAAAAAATTATTCTCACAAAAAAGTTAAAAGACAAAAAGGGACAGATATTGAATTGCAAATTCTTTGAACAAACCACATATTATTTTCATCTCAGCCACTGTCACCAACCATTTCTGTCATTAATTATAAGAAGACCACTTTGAAATTCTGTTCTCTAATCATCACAAGAAGATTTTTATGTAGGATGATAATTTGGAGATCCATTTCTTAAAAACTTTTTGCAAAATTTTCTTAATTATGTTTCAGAAGTGGTTTCTACACAATAAAAGGAACAATGAAATTGGAAGCGTGTTTTTCCTTTTTTAACTCATTGATACAAAATGGATCACTAAGGCCCATTTTAAGGGACCAATGGAAATCCTTCAGGTACACTGTGATTCGCCATCTCACAATAGTCTAAACTAATTGGAAGTGTGTGACTAATTCTACTCTGATATGGACACCAATGCTACATGAAAATTATTTCGAAAATTTTAAAAGGAGTATTTTTTAAAAATTAAGGTTTGTTAAATTATCTCTAAGCAACTTGTAAATGAAAAAAATCTATATAAAGGTATTAGGAATTACTAAATAAGCATGAACATATTTTGTGGAGAATTTATGTTGCATAATGTATTATTCTGCATTTAGAAGATCACTTGTCAGACTCATGCCCAAAGTAATCTCTGTCCACGTCCAACTAGTCCAACTCATATAAACTGATCCTCATAGAGGACTTCAGCGTGTTGCTTAGAAGCTCATATCTTTGTCTTGGCTTTTCATGCATACAAACATACAATCTGCATACCAGTAGCCTATGGAAAAATCAACTTCCTCATATCATCCAACAATCATGAGCCTTCCTTCTTCCTTATATATGCACGCACTTACCTTTCACTTTTAAAAATGTGTGAACATCAACTGGGAAGGTATGGAAATTGATGAGAATACACTTTGTATCCACTTGAGTTTATTTTATTTTCATAGCAGGCGAAAGATGTTAGAGGTGAAAGGGAGGTAGCAAGTCATCGTAGAAAGTGCTCTGTGTTCGTATCAGGGGCCTGGCTTCTAGTTCTGATTCTGACTCTGCTGCTGTCTACCGGAATCACCTTCGAGAAGTCGCTTAACCTTTCTCTGACCCTCATTTTTCCAACCAGTAAAACAGATTGTATCAGATCATTGTTTCCCAAAGTGTGTTTCATTCATGAGTGTTAAATGCTAAAGAAAGTTTGGGAATATTATATTAAGCCAAGTTTTATCATTCTGTTTTTTTTCTTACTATACAATATATTCACATATAAGCCCTGTTATGTGAATATGTAAGTTCATGCAGAATTTCTCAAAACCTTTAACATGCCCATGTATATTGTGAATTTTCAAAGGAGAAATGCATTATGCAGAATCTCGTAAACTTGCCTGAATACAGGACTTTTTTATTTTCAAAAATACTTACTAGAAACATTGTGGAGAACTGCTGAATCACGAGATCTCTGAATTACTGTCCAATACCATGAATCTATAATGACATCCAGGCCATTGTTCTAATCTTTTAGGGACCACACTCACATCTTGGTATCAGACTGTAAGGTCTACTGTTCTAGAAATTTGTCCAGGAGGCAAGAGACGCAAGTAAATGGGTTTACAAAATTTTCAGTAATGCAAACTTGAATCCTAAAATAGTATATCAGAAGGGAGATATAGACTTATGCCATTACTGACTTTTTAACACCTGTTGATAAAACATAATTTTTTGGATCACAGGAATGAAAAGTTTTGGACTTTACATTAATATTTTGCTCTGATTTTACTGTTGTTAAGATAAGAGTAATTTTCTATTTTGGTTTTTAAAATAGTAATTGTTAAAACTATTAAAATGAGAAAAGGATTTATGAAGAAAGTGGTATCTTTAAAGACAGAGTATTATTATTATTTTTTGAGACAGAGTCTTGCTCTGTCACTCGGGGTAGAGTGCTGTGGCGTCATCCTAACTCACAGCAACCTCAAACACCTGGGCTCAAGTGATCCTCCTGCCTCAGCCTCCTGAGTAGCTGAGACTACAGGCACGCGCCACCACACCTGGCTAATTTTTCTATTTTTTTGTAGAGACAGAGTCTCACTCTTACTCAAATAATTCCTGAACTCAAGGATCCTCCTGCCTCGGCCTCCCAGAGTGCTGGCGTTACAGGCGTGAGCCACTGTGCTCAGCCTGACAAATAGACTTTTTAAAATTAACACTCCCGTCTAATTTTTGAGGAATGACACGTTTACACATCATTTGCAATTTAAAAGGATTATATGTACACCTGCTAAGCTGTTCCATTGTCATTTCTGATATTCAATTGAAGTACATTTTAACCATAATGATTTTTGGGTTTTTTCCCCTGGCAGATTTCTCAACACAAAATGACATCTGTTTTAAGCACATTTTACTACATTGGGTCTCACTTCCTGAGGTAGCTCTTTGACAGGCATTTTAGACCAGTGTTTCCTAAGTTATTGTATTTCCTGGGTCAGTAAGACAAATATTTCTAAAATTGGGGGGAAGATGTTCCCAATCATTGTATTTTGTCAAGTAGGTCATATTTAAAAGCAACCAGGGGGAAAATAGCAAAAGCAACTAGCGTATAATATTTCCATAGTGTAAAAAAATAACGTCAGAATAGAAGAGAGTTATTTGAATTCATTAATGTGTCATCGAAGGCTAACTGCATGGGTCCCTTTTTTTATCAGTTTCTCATGGATGGGGGACCAGCCGCTGTCTCAGTGGGCGTGGGGACCTCCTTGGCTGGCGGGCTGCAGTCGTGGGACACAAATGGCCCACCCAGGGCAGTGGGTCTCCTGGGTGGTGGTTCTCTTGGGGCCACTTCTGAGCTGCAGTGTTTGGGAAAAGACTTGGGTCTTGTTGGTTAGTTGGTTGGTTTTGTTTTTCATATTGCTTACTATTTCTTTTAATATTTTCTCCTTCTCCTACTACCCCTTTCCGTCTCCTTTTTTTCTTTATTGATAGACGATTTATTCCCCCGAATCCTTTCTCCTAAGTGGAAAACTCAGAACCAAAATTACACAACACCCCTTCAAATAGAGCAAAGCACGTCAAGGAGCAGCTAATTCCTCCGTGCAGGAATGCGGGGGACAGGGGAGGGCTGGTGGCGGGGTTGTCCTGGTGCCCTTTCTGAATGTGGCACATTAGCTTCCTTTCACCACTGCCTCAGCCTCTTCGTGCCCAGCAAGGCAGCACTTGGAGTCAATTATTCTTTGGAACGTTTCTTTCTGTGCCACTGTGAGTTGGTGACATTTTGCTTGGCTGCCTCTCAGGATCTATTTATAGCACCTGTTTTAAAATATGCTTAGTTTGACACTGCAGAGTCTATCAGAAGCATGGGAACATGAGTACAAAAAAATGTGTGAAAATTAACAAAAAATAAACAACCCCACTGTATATTTGTTAACATATATAGGAGTAGTCTTGAAATCTACACCTCTCCGGTCTCGAATGGCAGGGTCAAGGTGAGAGCCACTGAGCTGTGTCTCGGTTTCTCCATCTGGTCACATTCCGAGAGGCAAAGGAGATGTCATTCCAAAGGGGCACAAAAGAGGGACCGGAACAAGCCCACCCTGCCCCTTGTGCGTGGGCAGCCGCGACTACACGACTGACTCCAGCACTGAAGAGGTGCAACTTGGAGCGTGGAAATGACATTATTTCACATGGCCAATGTTGATTAGCCTGAACTCTCCACCCAGAGCACCCTTGAGGCTCCGTGCCTGCCCTCCTGAGCCCGGGGCGGGAGGGTGTCTCCCTGACCCTGTGGCCTTCGTCACTAGACCCTGCGTTTGTCACAGGTCAAGCCTGGAGCTACCCTCTTATACCCAGCTGTGGCCTCTCATGGGAAAACAATACATTTCATGGAAAAGGGCCAAAAACATGGCTGCAAAGGGCATGCTTTCTGGGCAGGTTACCTGTTTTTTGGAAAAATGCTAAAAATATATCAAATGAGGTGAAGTTCCATTCCTTTGACTAGTCCTGTAGCGAATGATGCGTGACTCAGTCTTGTTTCTGTCCCTTCCCTGTAGCTCTCCATTCATCCGCACGGATTCACACAGAGATGCTCTAATTTAGACACTATTTGAAAACAGAATATAGCCCCTGGTTCAAAATTTCAAAAATATGAAAGGGGACTCCCCCCAGTCAGTGGTCTCCTTTAGTCCCTGCTCCCTGGGGCATCTAGTACCTGTTCCCAGAGGCCTTTGGGGTCATAGATCTTGTCTATGCCCAATGCCTCTTGCTCCCCCACAATGTTTGCTTGAATAGGGTTTTTCCTAACTCTCCTGGCCTCTGACCCCATCCCTTTTCTTCTCCCCTCAGAAAGGAGGAACATGATTGATGGGTTGGGGAGAAAAATCAGTCATTTCCTTCCTCTTGTTCCTTTTGGGAGCCAAGATGACTCTAGCAAGCAAGCGGACTCTTTGCTCTCCAACTCTGCATTAGAAAAGGCACCAGCGAGGCCCTCACCCGGGAGGACAGGGGACCCGGCCAGGCGGAGGAGGCTGCTGCTTCTGGGAGTTAGTGTTGGGAGATCCACCGTGGGCACATACCCGACTGTGTTCTCTGCTTTTTTTTTTTTAATTTCAGCATATTATGGGGTATGAATGTTAAGGTTACATATATTGCCCATGCCCCCCTCCCCCCTCGAGTCAGAGCTTCAATCGTGACCATCCCCCAAATGTTGGACATCTCACTCATTGTGTTTGTATATATCCATCCCCTCCTCCCCTCCCATCCGCCCGACACCCGATAAATGTTACTCCTATATGTCCACTTAGGTGTTGATC
Organism: Mirza zaza; assembly: GCA_008750895.1. Lineage (NCBI taxonomy): Eukaryota > Metazoa > Chordata > Mammalia > Primates > Cheirogaleidae > Mirza > Mirza zaza. The sequence continues at coordinate 65,400 of VSMD01046736.1, read as the reverse complement.
CGTTCATACCAATTTGCTGGTGAGTACATGTGGTGCTGGTTTTTCCATTCTTGAGATACTTCACTTAGTAGAATGGGTTCCAGCTCTATCCAGGAATATACAGGAGGTGCTAGATCACCATTGTTTCTTAAAGCTGAGTAGTACTCCATGGTATACATATACCACACTTTATTAATCCACTCATGAATTGATGGGCACTTAGGTTGCTTCCACAACTTTGCAATTGTGAATTGTGCTGCTATAAACATTCGAGTGCAGGTGTCTTTTTCATAAAGTGACTTTTGATCGTTTGGGTAGATGCCCAGTAGTGGAATTGCTGGATCAAATGGTAGATCTATTCGTATTGCTTTGAGGTATCTCCATATTGCTTTCCACAGAGGTTGAACTAGTTTGCAGTCCCACCAGCAGTGTAGGAATGTTCCTCTCTCTCCATATCCACGCCAGCATTTATTGTTTGGGGGCTTTTTGATAAAGGCCATTCTCACTGGAGTTAAGTGATATCTCATTGTGGTTTTGATTTGCATTTCCCTGATGATTAGAGATGTTGAGCATTTTTATAACAAAGGTAATACTTGAATTCCTATTGCTGTCTTTGTTTCTCACCAACTACAACATATCTTTCCAGAGATGTAGACACATGTAAGTAAATTCTTCCCTCCCTCCCTTTAAAAAAATAAGTGGTTGTGTGCAAAATATACTGTTCTGCACCAGGAGACGGTTTGTTGTCAGTACATAGAGAATATTCTCATTTTTCTTTATGGATGCATAGAATTTCGTTGAGCAAAAGAATCACAATGTAGTTCTTCAGTCCCTTATTAATGAACAGTTAGGCTATTTCCAGTCTTTTGCTATTACTAATATGCTATAATGAATGACCTTGTACATATATCATTTTCCATGCATGCAAATATTACCTAGCTGACAAAGTCCTAATTAGAATTGGTGGGCCAAAACTTTGCATGTGTGTTTGGATGTGTTTCTGTCTTTGTAATTAGTCCACTGAGTAGTCTACTTTATAGCATTACTCAACTGTGGCTTTATAGTACATTTCAGTATCTAATATGGTATTTTAAAAGTCATTTTCTATTGTTTTTGCTATTTATATCTTAATTGAAATTGCATTAAATTTATGCACCTATTTAAGGAGACTTGACACCTTAATGAAGCTATTTCTTCCCATGATATGCCTTTTTGGTTATTCAAGGCTCCTTTTGGTTGGGCGTGTTGGCTCACACCTGTAATCTAGCACTTTGGGAGGCCAAGGTGGGAGGATCACTTGAGGCCAGGACTTCAAGACTGAAGTGAGCTATGAACGTACCACTACACTCCAGCCTGGGCAACAGAGCGAGACTTTATCTCTAAAACACATTTTAAAAAATTTTTTAAAGGCTCTTTTTGTATCTTTTAGTAGAGTTTTAAAATTTTATTCATAGAGAATAAAACTTGAGTAATTATTCCTAAGTGTATCCAAGTATTTGTTATCTTAAAATCTTTTTTATTTTTCGTTTTTATTTTGAAAAAAAATGTAAACCTCTGTATGTTGAAAAAGTAGTGCAAAGAGCTCCCATACCCACCTTACTCAGTTCTTATTTTTATTAGAGAGGATGAGATTGAGGAATGAAAGCTAAATTCTCATCTTCCACAGTGGGGAAATAATAGAAGATGCCTGATCCCATAACTCTGGTTAGGTCAATGTTCAGGGTTTTACTTTATTATGACTATGTAAACCAATCCATTGTTGAGTCAGGTGGTAAACTATGATTACTATTTTTTTTTGCTGTGCAAATTTTTACAGAGTACAGGAGGGGTTAGGATCTAGCACATATGGAGAATTCGGCCCTCGAATTACTTTTCTATGTATTTTCCACTAATTCAACTCTAAACTCTCCATCATTGTCTAAGTCTCCTTTCACGAGTGTTATGCATCCTCTCACACTGGCGAAACTGGTTCATCTGTTGTGATCGGAAGGCAGGCAGAGTTCATGCAGACAGATGTGAGTTAAACTGGTAGATTTGCTGGAGGAACGTTGAGAAAGTTATTTTCTGATTGCACTTGTTTTCCCAGTGCAATAAAAAGCAGGTTCATCAGTTACAGTAAGAAAGGGCAAGAGGCTGGAAATTTAAGAAGAGAGAAGTACGTGTGACACAGCTGTGCAGGAAACTGAAAGTAGATAAACAGGGAACAGGAAGCAGGCTTTCTCCTGCACACTGGTGCCCCCTGGGGATTTGCGACGACCAGTTTAACGTGAAGCCCCTCAGCATGTTGGGCGGGTTTTTCCAGTCATGTTCAGCTGCTCAGATTTGGGTACCGAGTAGGTGGAGCATCCGACCAGGGTGGTAACTCTGCCAGGCAAGGACAACAGAGGACGGCCAGGCTAGGAGTGGAGGTTTTCTGCAGGAGACTGATGACGATGACGATGATGATGATGATGATGGATCATGGCATCTAAGCTGGGTTAGGAAGGAAATGAGAACACGGAGGGATTGAGGGACAGTGATAAGGCTGTAGGATGGATGGGCTGGAGATTCTGGGGAAAGCACAGAATTGTTGGAGTGACAGTAACTGAGCGAATGAACTGAAAACATAGACAGTGGTGCCAGAGCAGAAGCCGTGAAGCCAGGTGATGCTGTTGTTGACGGTGACAGTGTCTCGACAGGACAAATGAGGTCAAGGTGAGGTCAAGGTGACAAAAGTGGCAGGATCCTGCAACTGCTTGATCTACAGAGCAAAGGACAATGATGACATGTCAAGAACACTTGCCTGCTATTGGCTAACTACCTAGTTTAATAAGGAATTTCACTTTCAAATTGGCTATTTGAGAAACCCTGCTGTAGATGAGGAAGAGGAAGGGGCAAAAAGCAACCCCCTTGAATGCTACTCCAAAGAACAGAAGCCATTTAAAAATAGGTAAAGATCCAGCCACAGAGAAGTGGATTAACAGAATGTGGTATATCCATAAAATGGAATATCTTTCAGCAGTAAAAGGGAACGAAGTACTGACACATGCTACAGCGTAGTTGAACCTTGAGAACATGATGCTCAGTGAAATTATATTGTGTAATTTCATTGACAAGCAATGCCCAGGATAGGAAAATCTACAGCGACAATATAGATTGGTGATTTCCTAGAGCCGGGGGAGGGAGGCTGGGGAGAAATGCGGAGTCACTGCTGATGAGGACAGGACTGATGAAAACATTCTGAAATTGTGACAGCTGCACAACTCCATGACTACACTAGGGACCATTTAACCGTACACTTTGTTGTTTTTGTTTGTTTGTTTGTTTGTTTTTGAGACAGAGTCTCACTCTGTTGCCTGGGCTAGAGTGCCGTGGTGTCAGCCTAGCTCACAGCAACCTCAAACTCCTGGGCTCAAGCAATCCTCCTGCCTCAGCCTCCCGAGTAGCTGGGACTACAGGCAAGCGCCACCATGCCCGGCTCATTTTTTCTATATATATTAGTTGGCCAATTAATTTCTTTCTATGTTTAGTAGAGACAGGATCTCGCTCTTGCTCAGGCTGGTTTCAAACTCCTAATCTTGAGTGATCCTCCCACCTCAGCCTCCCAGAGTGCCAGGATTACAGGCATGAGCCACCTCGCCTGGCCTAACTGTACACTTTGAATAGGTGAACTCTAGGGTATTTGAGTTATATCTCAAACCTGTTATTTTAAAAAAATCTTTGAATAATCAGTAGCTGAGTAATACATGTAAGAAAATTGAGAGTCAAAAAGAGTCAATGACTTGCTTAAAGTCCACTGTGAGAGCCAAGATTTAAACTGGGGTTGTGAGGTCTGACATCAAACTCCTAACTTTACAATCTGCTGCTATATTGCTACTGCTGATTTAAGGTTGGACCTGTTTTCCCTGTCTGTTGTCTCCTCCTATATTATAAATAAGTTCTTTCAAGGATAGTGGGAGGATAGATTCGTGAGTTAAAGTGACAATCCTTAGCAGGAGTGTGCTGACAGGCGGTTGAGCGGGGTTGTGGGCAGGGCAAGGAGAGCAGTTCTCTGAACTTGGACCTGTCTCTTCTGGCCTGTGATTCCATTCCGTGTGTTCTGGGTTTGGGTTATTCATATTCAACTATATTGTATTCTTTCCTTTATTAATTCAACAAAAACGTTTTGGGAACGTACAATGTACCAGGCACTTTCTTCTATAACTTAGGAGAAATTTCCAGCAACTACCTACTTTTTCCTCTTAAAAATTCCAAGAGAACAGAGCTTGAACCTGTCGATCCCTGTGCTTGAACCAGCAAGGCATGATCTTGCCCTTTATGCACTATGACCTATTCTCTAAACCTGTATGGAATAAGTCTTCCCTCGGGATTCTTTTTAAGAAATATTTCTAGTCTGGAGAATATTTGCAACTGTCAGATGGATTTTTTTTTTAGCCTTTTTTTTGGTGGTGGGGGTTGGTTATCTGAGCATTTGGGTTGTTTTTACGGAAATGTTGTGGGTTTTTAGCATCATTAATATTGTTAAATATAGTACAACCTACTTCTACTCCTTTATAAAAGAGATTCAATATATAGGAATATCTACTTATCTATCATTTTTTTTTACATTAAATATCTGCAGCTTTTTAATTTTTTTTTTGCTTATATCTACAAGAAAGGAAGCTTTTTGTGTATCAATCATACCTCAAGGTGGTTTTAAGAATAAATGAATCATGCAAGAGAAAATCATGCTTTTTGGCCTAATCCTACTTTGAATTAAGAATTTTAATTAGCAATAATTTACATGCAATGAATGTGGTCCCCTAAACGCAACAGATTAATTATTTTATATTCATATTATATTCACATTTATTACGTATTTATGACTGGGAAGCAACTTGAAACATTTTAAGCAGCAAAAATAAACAAAGCAATTATAAGTGGAAATAATAGTGACAAAGTGCCTTGTGTTTTTATCCTTTAGTCAAACCATAGAAGTCTCAGATTATTAAGAAAACTTTGAAAAATGTTTTGTAAATGAAAAAAATCATGCGTTTTGGGGAGGGAAGGAGAGAATTAACAGCCTATCTTTGCCTTAAAGTACTTACTACTATTTCTTAACTCCTTCACAATGCTCAGTTAAATAAGTTAAGAGCCATTGAAGTCACTTCTATTTTCAAAGGCTAAATATTTTGTAATATGAATGACTTTTCTTCTTACTAACTGGTATCAAAGGCAATTTGTGAAATGTTTTTCCATTTCTATTGATTGATTGATTGATTGATTGAGACAGAGTCTCACTCTGTTGCCCCAGCTAGAGTGCCGTGGCGTCAGCCTAGCTCACAGCAACCTCAAACTCCTGGGCTCAAGCGATCCTCCTGCCTCAGCCTCCCAAGTAGCTGGGACTACAGGCATGTGCCACCACGCCCGGCTAATTTTTTCTATATATTTTTAGTTGGCCAATTAATTTCTATGTTTAGTAGAGAGCAAGTAGTCGCTCTTGCTCAGGCTGGTCTCGAACTCCTGAGTTCAAACAAACCACCTGCCTCAGCCTCCCAGAGTGCTGGGATTACAGGCATGAGCCACCGCGCCTGGCCTGTTTTTCCAGTTTTAAACATAAGTGTCTCTGTACTCCAACCCAAAGGCAGCAGGCACCACTAGGAGTCTGAGGTGACATCTGCAAGCCACCCGCCTGCTGGCCTGTGAGAGGTGTGGAGAGGACCAGAGTTCAGCTGTCAGGGACACCATGGAATCGACTGCCAAGCTTTTCTGCCATTAATTTGTGATCAGAGGCTGGGCGAGGTGGCTCACGCCTGTAATCCTAGCACTCTGGGAGGCCGAGGCGGGTGGATTGCTCGAGGTCAGGAGTTTGAGACCAGCCTGAGCAAGAGCAAGACCCCGTCTCCACTATAAATAGAAAGAAATAATACAACTAATATATGTAGAAAAAATTAGCCGGGCATGGTGGCGCATGCCTGTAGTCCCAGCTACTCGGGAGGCTGAGGCAGGAGGATCGCTTGAGCCCAGGAGTTTGAGGTTGCCGTGAGCTAGGCTGACGCCACGGCACTCACTCTAGCCTGGGCAACAAAGCGAGACTCTGTCTCAAAAAAAAAAAAAAATTTGTGATCACAGACGTGTCCCTTTTCCTGGTATTCTACTCCGGCTGGAGACATTTTATCGAGACCGTGTTCCTGTGCACACGGGTAGGGCGCAGCCTGGTGTCCCAAGATGCGGGGTGGAAAACCGCAGGCAGGAAGTGGGAAGAGGGCGCTCGCTCCCCCTCCCTGCTTTGCGGGAACCCAGCCTGGAACTGGAGGTGACCCGCCACCTGCGTCTGCAGGGAGACTTCTGCGTGGACCTCACGCCACCCGGCTCACAGCCCCCTGTGGAGGTGCCACTGCCCCCGTGGGCGGCCGGCCCTTGCTGCGCTCTGGCTCGGGAGGTCAACAGAGCCTGCAGGGCTGAGCTGTCCCCACCACTGTACTGCCCCTGGAGAAGGGAGGCGGGCTCGGGACAGGCACGCTCTCCTCGCCGGGAGGACCGCCTGCGGGAAGATCAGTCCCCTCTGAACACACCCTTGGCTCAGAACTTTTCAGGGGCGTTTCCTTCTTGCCCACATTTGAGTTTCTTTGCAATGATTTCTGGATGTTGGCCTCTTTTGCTGTGCCAGGAAGATCCTTTTGATTCGGATACGCTCGCACAGTCGCTCACGTGCCTCTCACTTCTGGCCTTTGGTGCTCACAGCTTTGACTGTTGGCCCCGGCCCGTCCAACGTCCCCACGGAGAAGCAGATGAGCCAGTGGCAGTGCAGGGGGCGAGGGAGGAGCTGGCGTCTTCCCCGAGGTTTTGGATTGTCCTTGTGTTCTGCCTTCTTCTTCGGACAGGACTCCTGGTTATGCTTAACAGGCACTTCTCGTTTGGGCCCTTCTCGGCTGAGGCTCCCAGTAAGGAAACTGTGTTTGGTGGTGCCTGCGGGTCCCCTCCATTTCTACAGGCACTCGTTCCCATCTGGAAGGTCCAGCTCTTCCCTGGGCTTCTCCGGGGAGTTCCACTCCATACTCAGAGAGAAGTGGAGATGGATAAAAAGAAAAAATTGTTCCAGAATGGCGCCTGGCCCGAGATTGCTTGCTCTTTGAGGAGTCTCCTCCCACTTCTTTCTTTCTTCTTTCTTTCTTTCTTTCTTTCTTTCTTTCTTTCTTTCTTTCTTTCTTTCTTTCTTTCTTTCTTTCTTTCTTTCTTTCCTCTCCTTCCTTCCTTCCTTCCCTCCCTCCCTCCCTCCCTTCTTTCCTTCCTTCCTTCCTTCCCTCCCTTCTTTCCTTCCTTCCTTCCTTCCTTCCTTCCTTCCTTCCTTCCTTCCTTCCTTCCTTCCCTCCCTCCCTCCCTCCCTCCCTTCCTTCCTTCCTTCCTTCTTCTTTCTTTTGAGACAGAGTCTCACTCTGTTGCCTGGGCTACAGTACCCTGGCATCAGCCTAGCTCACAGCAACCTCAAACTCCTGGGCTCAAGCGATCCTCCTGCCTCAGCCTCCTGAGTAGCTGGGACTACAGGCATGTGCCACCGCGCCGGGCTAATTATATATATATATATGTATAAATTTTTTTTTTTATTTAGTTGGCCATTTAATTTCTTTCTGTTTTTAGTAGAGATAGGGGTCTCGCTATTGCTCAGGCTTGTCTCGAACTCCTGAGCTCAAACAATCTGCCCACCTCAGCCTCCCGGAGTGCTAGGATTACAGCGTGATCCTAGTGAGCCACTGCACCCAGCCTTGGCCAATTAATTTGTTTCTATTTTTAGTAGAGACGAGGTCTTGCTCTTGCTCGGGCTGGTTTCGAACTCCTGACCTCAAGCAATCCGCCCGCCTCGGCCTCCCAGAGTGTTGGGATTACAGGCGTGAGCCACCGCGCCTGGCCCTTTCCATATTTTTAAAGTGAATATTTATTACTTTAATAGTCAGAAAACCAATAAGTAAGCAAAAAAAAAACTCCAAATTTCCAGAACCCTCTGTTTCCGGTTCTCTTCCTGTTAGACTCTTAGCCATCTCCCAAGGCACAGCTCCAAGGGCACCTCCTCTGTGAGCCTCTAGACCCTCAGACGGCGTCAGTCACTCCCTCCTGCATTCTGTCAGCTCTCGCACTTCAAGTGTCACAGTGACTTGTTTACTGTCGGTGCCACCGGAGTAAGGAGCAGAGGCCCTGCCTTGTCTTTGTGGCCGTAGACCCAGGGGCGCATCTGGCAGAAAACTGGGTTGACGCCCGGTTGTCGTGGTTGCTGATGGCTCGGTTCACTGTCCCCGAGTCGCGGCCTGAGACACACAGCGGTTCACAGCCGGCGTTCCTGGGAAACCCGAGAACCAGGAAGCCACGAGGGCAGAGGCATTTCTCAGCCCCGTCAAGAAGCGGGTCCAAGAATTTCCGTGATTTCTGCCCCTGCCTGAAGAAATAGCATCCTCTTCTGAAGCAGAATGAGTTTTTGTGATTGATATTTCTGCCGCCCTGAACTCTCAGAGGGTTGGGGAACCTGCAGCCTCAAGGCCCCACGTGGCCTCCTGATCCCCAAGTGCACTTGACCGAACCCCAACTGCACAGAGCAAGTCCCTTTATTACAAGGATTTGCTCAGTAAAATTTGGATTTGGTCAGAAGGCCGCACTCAAGGATCCAGAAGGCCACATGTGGCCTTGAGGCCGCAGGTTCCCTGCCCCTTCTAAAGCAGTGTTTCTTCTTCTTCCTTTTTATTTATTCTTTCTTATTTTGACCTGGCAGATTCCAGTTGCATAGAGCAGTGTTTCTTTATTCAGGTCTGCAAGAGCAGGTGGGCGTGGGTTTCTTGCTCCTAGTAAGAAAGGTTCCCACGGGCTTTTATCCTGATGGGGTGGTGACAACATGCACTGGTCATTGTGGTAAAATGAGCCCCAAAGGTAGGTGGTGCTCTAGGCTGTTTTTCCTCCTGGGGAAAAAAACACAAAACAGGTTTGGACAAATGAGGTAAAAACATACCCATCACTAAATGATATGGCCCCAGAGTGAATGAGTTTGGATCCAGATGGGTGAGCTCTTATCCTACCCGCTTATCCAGCCCAGCGACAGGGGGTTCTTTTCCCCTCCTCGGCTGCATTGTCAGATCAAGAGCTGGCCCCGTGGCACCTACTACTGGGAAATCAATTTTATAAAGTTGTATAAAACCCCTATGAGCTGTGGATGAAAGAATATAACCCTCAATCGTTAATTAACATTATTAACATGGACATCTGCCTCTTCAGGAATACCAAGTCTTATGTTATTAATCTTCTTTTTCAAGATGAAGCCACTTCGACAGCGTATTAGATCCATGATTTTCCTTGGACCTTTGATCACGGTATCTTAGTCTGTTCAGGTCACTGTAACAAAATACCATAAACTACGTAGCTCACAAACAATAGAACTTTATTTTTCTGTTCTGATTGATTTCTAGGAAAGGCTGCGATGGATCTGGCGGTCAGAGCTGAGATGAGGAATTCCGCCAGGACTGTCGGGCGCTGGGGAAGGGTGGACCCAGTCCCCGCCGGGCCTCTCATGGTCTGCGGGGGAAGCATCTAGACCAGCCAGCGCAGGAAAGAGCATTGCCCGAGTGCTGGGGCAATGGCAGGCAGCTCCACGGGGGGCTTAGGGCTTGTGCTGGGCCTGGGCAAAGAGAAGTTCTTATTGGCTTAGGCCAGGCGCCCTAGAAGCAGACCCTGAGATGGGGATTGTCTTACAAGTGATTTTTTTTCTGGATCTTCTCAGCAGCAGGTGAGTGAGAGAAGCAGGATAGGTCAGGGGAGAAAAGACCACGCAAGAATGTGGTCTCCCCGGAGACGAGCTTCACCCCAGTCCCGTGGGACGCTCTAGAGCACGAACTGCACCACGGAGCTGGTCCCTCCATTGAGTGAAGGGAGCCTGCCTGTCACACCCGTATCGGCAAGTCATCGGCTGAGGTCAGGGGACGGGGGAGGAAGGGCACAGGCTGCTCCCATTCGGCCAAGGGCAGGGCTCCTGAGAAGGGGCAGCTGTGGGTGGTCAACAGCCACCCCCACCGCAGCTGAGCTCGGGAGACCCGCCCCAAGGGGAATCCGGACAGGGCACTGCAACCCCCACTGCATTTAGGGTCTGGAGCTCCCCCAAGAATGCTGCAGCGTCTGCCAATGCACAAGTCCAGCTGTGAACTCGAATGTCCCCTAAAAATGTCCCCAAATAGCAATTGAAAAGGCTTTTCACAAAAGCTAATGGATGTAGCTCAAAAACATCATTATGAGACTCCTGAATCAGAGTTTGACTTGTAGTCCCATTGTCTGGGATAATCATTTGTTATCTTGAGCAAGACACTCCGCTGGGACCCGAGTGTTAGTTTATGAACATTTTGATTATTCTTGAGCTCCAGCTGCAAAATGCCAGAAGCTTGACTCTTCAAATATATTACCAAGTTACAGGCAGTCATGGCTTCAACGATGGTGGTAGAGTTAGCGCAGGCAAATATTTATAATTCACAGTGCGTGTGTGAGCAGGATGCTAATGATGGGCGTGCTGATTATTTTCTCCTGCCACAGACATTAGCTCTTGTTTGGTTTAACTGTCAAGTTGACACTATAGATTAGAAATGACAGAATGCTGGCAAGGATCCGCAGTGGGGAGGAATATTAAGAAAATTTGCAAATTGTGTAACTTTTGATACTTCTATTTCCAAATATAATTGTTTGTGGGTGTTAGCAGCAGGTTATGGCTTAATTAGGCCTAAATGAAACAGATTTAGATTCATACACACATTTGCATTTCTGAAGTCTTTCATTTTAGAACAGGAAGCCCAGCTGATGACATCCTCTTGGATCAGGTGGGTATCTGTAACTGAACAGTGGCCTTGAAGACTAGATGTATATATAAAACCAACATTTTGTTCTTCCCAGTTATTTTTTCCTGCAATGGACATTAGTATTGAGTTTTTGATGATAACATTAGATGCTCCTTTATACTTGCATGTATTAGGCCTGGTAGTAATATTGTTCTTTGTATTCATGGTGCTGTTAGCCTGTGGTGTGATCATCCCTTAGGGTGACCGCTCTTTCCAGCAGAGCTGTGCTGGCAGCTTCACTTGGTGATGATTGTTTTTTAAGACACAGTCTCACTCTGTTGCCTGGGCTAGAGTGCCGTGGTGTCAGCCTAGCTCACAGCAACCTCAAATTTCTGGGCTCAAGCGATCCTCCTGCCTCAGCCTCCCGAGTAGCTGGGACTATAGGCATGCGCCACCATGCCCGGTTAATTTTTTCTATATATATTTTTAGTTGTCCAATTAATTTCTTTCTATTTTTATAGTAGAGACGGGGGTCTCGCTCTTGCTCAGGCTGGTTTCGAACTCCTGACCTTGAGTGATCCTCCCACCTCGGCCTCCCAGAGTGCTAGGATTACAGGCGTGAGCCACCGCGCCGGCCTGGAAGCTTGAAGAATTTAAATAACGGAGGTCACACGGTTAGCAGGAGAGGAGCTAGAATTCCTACCCTGGCCTTTCGGACGTAAAAATCCCTGGTCTTGACCCAAGTCACTCCCGCTGTCTTGGCCTCCTTGAACCGGCTTCCTAACCCCCCCTCCCCCCCCCCACACATGCCGTCCCAGACTAGCCTCAGGCCAGGCGTCTCCCTCGCACTTCCCGTCCCCACACTTTCTGGAGGAGCCCATGTCAAAGTCCTGCCGGAGCTGTTCCCTCCGTGTGTGCCTGGGGTGGAAGCCAGGGCTGTGGCTCTTTGCTTTCCTTCCCCAGGTCACAAAGCACGCGGCCGTCCCTGTCTCCTTTGTCCCTCCTCCCAGCGCACGTCTCAGCACTGCCGCCGCGACTGCCCTGTCCCGTGTCGTTGTGTCTTGCCCACTGCGTCACCCTCCAACTGGCCTTTCCGCCCCTACTCTCATCCCCCGTGTTATGACAGTTGTGTATCGCTGTGTCATAAATTATCCCCAAATACAATGGCTTGAAAATGACAGACATGTACCATTACCCAGTTCCCGTGCGTCAGGACACTAGGAGCTCAGCCAGGTGTTCGTGTCTCCCATGAAGCTGCTGTCTCTGGTCGGGCTGCAGTTAGCTCGGGTTTGACTGGGGCAGAAGGATCCGCTTCCGGGATGGCGCCTGAGCCGCGGCAGGCGTCAGCTCCTCGGGGACTTCGGCCGTGGGCCACCGCCCCTTGCCGCACTGTGTGGACCCTGCCGAGGGCCACTCGCACGGTGGCAGCTCCCTTGGCCCATAAACGCAGGGAGAACGCTGGACATGGAGGCCACAGCCTTCTGTGGCCTAGATCAGAGGTGTCACCCGGTCCCTCTGTCACAGTCTGTCCCTTATAAGTGAGTTGGCAGGTCCGGCCTGTCCTCGCTCTGGGGTGGGAGCCCAGCAGGTGGGCCCCTGGGGCTGTCTGGAGGCTGCCGCCACATCCCTGTGGCCTTCTCTCCTCCTGCAGCCAGACAGACCTTCTTAAAACCTTTTTATTTTGAGAAAATTATAGATTCCAAAGATATCATTTAAAAATGTCAATCAGATCACGTCACTCGTCTGCTCGAAACATTGCAAAGGCTTCTCAGCGTCGGAGCCCTTATCATGACCCACAGGGCTCGCCGGGGACTCGGCGACTTTTCCGACCCCCTTTCCGTCCGTCCCCCTCTGCCGCCTTCGCCCTGTGGCCCCTCTTGGGCTCTGCTGCCCCTGCCCGCAACAGCCAGCAGCAAGGACAGGGGCATAAAGGACAGGGACTTTATTCCAGAGCTGGCCGTGGAGACGGCTGGGGCCGCTGCCTCAGAGAAACCACGTCCCAGTCTCGGGCTGAGCGCAGGGGCTGGGCAAGGGGCTTAGGTCTGAGGGGCACGCGGGACTGGCAGGGGGTGCTGGCCAGTGTGGCTTGTCCCCGGGACTGTCGCGGATAATTTCTCCACCTGGTGAACGGCTGGCGCCATCTCAAAGGCTGTTTATCTACAGGCTAACTGCGGCCCTCAGGTTATCTCCTGGGACAGGGGGACCTGGATTATTCTGAGCCTCAGTCTCTGGACCTTCCACACAGGCACAGGGTGAGGTGGGGAAACTCGCGCAGGGGAGGAGGGTAAGGCCAGTGCTTCCTCACTAAGGACACAGCAAGAAGCAGCAGGGAAATTTCGCCACGGGGCAGATACACCTCTGCTGCTTCTGCCAAACTCACGCCCATCTCAGGGCCTTGAACTTGGGGTTCACTGTGCGCTGAAAGTCACCTGTCACCTGTCACCTCCTGAGGACCCCCCTGCCTGGCCACCCTCGCCGAAATGTGCTGTTTCCACCTCCTCACCTCGTTTGATTTGTTTTCATGTCACGCATCACTTTGGTGACGTATGATCTGTAATCACTTGTATATTTTCTGTAGAATGTGCTAGAATATTAATGGGACATCAAGCTCTTGGAGGCTAAGGATTTGGTTTTGTAGTTGCTGTACCCTCTGTGCCTCGAACAACCCAACCACAAACAGGTGAGGCAATGTCCTGCCAGATGGAGTTGCATGGAAGCAACAAATAGAATGCGTGTCCAGGAAAAGCCAAGGGAGAAGTAGCACAGTGTCCTGCTGTCGTCATCCTGTGCTGCACACGCCAAGTCCTGCCCCGGCAGCATTGCTGCCTGTCCCGTTCACTAACGTCAACACAGGTTTTCATGGTCAACACGTCTGAATTCCAACGCAGACCTCCACAGCAGGCGGAAGACCCTCTAAGGGGAAAATGGCAACCGGATGGGACACTGTGCTCAGTCCCCTTCGGTTCTGATGGGAACACAGTACCTTCTCCCCGGAGCTGCGCTGCGGGGTCTGGTCCTCTTCTTCATGGCTGAGGGAGGGGCCGGGGCTCAGGCTGAGGAGGGATCAGCGAGGACAGCGGGAATCGGTCCCTTTCCCAAGCATTTCTCCCAACCGTCCACTCAAGCCTCCCACATGGTGGCGGGAAAAGCCCAAGGCCGAGTGGCGGGTTGTGTTGTCCTTACCTTAGGACCGACTCGCGTCAAGTATGCGCCAGTGGGAAGTGTCTGTGTCACCTTTCTGCACGGTGGGCTTGTCCCCTGTGCTCGGTGGCGTGCGAGAACGTGATCTAGGCCAGTGCCAGGGATGGGGAAGGGTCCACGCTGTGCGATTTTCATCACAGTGCGGCGAGAAAGGATTGAGTGCTCTACATGGCAAAAGAGCACTTGCCTTGCACACACTGCCCTTGAGAAATTGGCCGACAGGCAGAGGAGCCCGGCAGCTGGAGTTTTATGGGATTTTTCCTCCTTTAAAATATTAGAATCTCTCATATAACTCATGGACTATTTTTCTGAGCAGCACTTGAATGTGAGAAGAGTCCTTTAGAATAATCTCTGTGGAATAAATTTTGTGTCAGCATCTTTATATTCTCTGTGGCATGGTGGGCTTTTAAAGGCCTTAAAAAATGTCTTTCCCCTGTAATCCAAGCACTCTGGGAGGCTGAGAGGCAGGAGGATTGCTCAAGGTCACGAGTTTGAAACCAGCCAGAGAAAGAGTGAGGCCCCCATCGCTACTAAAAATAGAAATAAATTAATTGGTCAACTAAACATATATAGAAAAAAATTAGCTGGGCATGGTGGCGCATGCCTGTAGTCCCAGCTACTCGGGAGGCTGAGGCAGGAGGATCGTTTGAGCCAGGAGTTTGAGGTTGCTGTGAGCTAGGCTGACGCCATGGCATTCTAGCCAGGGCAACAGAGTAAGACTCTGTCTCAAAAAAAAAAAAAAAAAAAAAAAAAGTCTTTCCTCTCAAAGCCATGTACATTAAAAAACGGTTGCTTCATACTCTCTGTAAAGTAATTAAAATAGAAAATATTAATACTAATTTCTCTAAGTCCCTGTTTTCTTACCTTAAAATGGGGCTGATATTTCCACTGTTTAAGGATATCATGAAGGTTAAATGAGACAATATAGAAATAGCTATATTCTCAGAGCTTTACAGATAGTGGACCTCCTATAAATTGTTCTCATTGTTGTTATAATATATTGTTATAAGGGGAAGGAAGGAAAGAGCTCAATTTATAGCCCTAACAACAATTTAAGGAAAAAGCAGTTCCAAAGACAACAATGGTCAAAGAAAAGCTAACTGGTGGTGATGTCACATCAATTTACACAATTTTCAGGTTCAGTACAGTAAAGTATCATCGTCTATTATTCAGTAGTTAAATATGGTGTTCTCAAATCAAAGGGAATTAATTGCTATCTGTTTTAATTTTTAAGTTTTACCTTTAAAAATTAGGTTATATAAGCCGAGTGCAGTGGGTACACGCCTGTATTCTCAGCTACTCAGGAGGCTGAAGAGGGAGGATTACTTGAGTCCAGGAATTTGAGCCCTGCCAGGGTAACACAGTAAGAGACCCCTCTCTAAAAAAAAAAAAAAAAATAGCTTATGCATTTACACATTTAAAAGAGTCAAATGACACAAAGGTATACAGCTCCATCTCCCTCCTTCGCCAGCCTACCCAGATACCTCAGAAATTAGTAACCAGTGTTTCTAATTTCTAAACCTTAATAGTTTGGTTATGTACAAAGACTTGTATATATTTTCCCCTTTACCCAAATGGAAACACATAGCACTTGCTGTTCGGCACCTTCCTTTTTTCATTTAACAAATTATATCAACAATAATTCTCATCTGTTAATGGCTGTCCACGATTCATGTCTCACTAATGAGCATCAGGTTGTTTCGGTCCTTTGCAATCACAAACAACATCATAATGAATCTCATGCACATGTCCTTTCTCACAAGTGCAAGTATTCCCTAAGGATAAAATCATAAAGGGTCATTTTGACAGGAGTTGCCAAGTCGCTCTCCAGAGCAGTTCTACCAATCTTTACTCTCCGAAGCCTGTTTCCTCGAACTCTCGCCAGCAGAGTATGATGTCAAATGTCCTTTTTTTTTTTGAGACAAAGTCTTGCTTTGTTGCCCAGGCTAGAGTGAGTGCCGTGGCATCAGCCTACCTCACAGCAACCTCAAACTCCTGGGCTCAAGCAATCCTTCTGCCTCAGCCTCCCGAGTAGCTGGGACTACAGGCTTGCGCCACCAAGCCCAGCTAATTTTTTTCTATATATATTAGTTGGCCAATGAATTTCTTTCTATTTATAGTAGAGACGGGGTCTTGCTCTTGCTCAGGCTGGTTTCAAACTCCTGACCTCAAGCAATCCGCCCGTCTCGGCCTCCCAGAGTGCTAGGCCAAATGTTCTTCATCGCTGCTGTTTTGATAGGTGAAATTTTATTTTGCATTTTTGTTATTATGAATGTAATTGGACATCTAAAAAATACATTTAAGAACCATTTGTATTTCGTCTTCTATGAACTGTCAGTTCCTCTCCTTTGCCTAGTTCTCTGTTGGCTGTTGGTAAGTTGGATTAAAGTGCATTGGATACTGGAAGGGCATCCGTTTTAAAGTTGGTGAGCCAATATTCAAATTCTGGTTCAACCTTTTATTGATTATACAAGTACTTTTGAGCTTTAGTTTCCTCATCTCTAAACTTATGGAAACATCTCCTCCTCATAGGGCTCCAGGGAAGATTGTAAGAGAGAACTTACATAACATACTAGCAATATCTAGCCCTTAGTAGGGGCTCCTGCCATGATCCATGATTTTATAGGGATTACAACAAACATTTTCCATATTCCTAAGGAGTCAGATAAAATTTCGTGAGAGGAAGGAAGGAAGAGGAACGGAGAGGAAGGAATAGAGGGTAGGAAGAGAAGCTATGTTTTATCTTTAAAAGTTCATCGATTTTAATTTTTTTATTATAAAATTTTTCATACTTGGGCATCTTCGATCCTTTTTTATCTCATTGCTCAGCATGTTTCTAAAGCCACCCCTTCCTCTGAAGGAGATCAGGGAATACAGGCTAATTTTAATATTAGCATAAGCAACACATCATTAGGGAAGTAAGTCTGCGTGCCTCATGCGTTACAAAGTCGATATGTACTATGGCTTTAAAAAGTCATTTGCTGCTTGGCATTATTTGGGGGGTTATCAGGGCTTTGCATAGAGCCTTATAGTCAGCTGTCAGTAACATTTGCTGAACTGATTCAGTGCAGTGTTTCATTTTGCTAGTAAGAAAGCAAAAATGCCCTCTTCTAGACTCTTCTGTGAGCAGAGGTGCCCCAGTCCTGTGTCGCTGGTGCTCTGATCCGTGCGAGGCGGACAGGAGATGCCGAATCAAACCAAATCATGAACTGAGACACGTGCTTTCGAAATTCAATATGAATCAAGGTTAAACCTTCAAAGCGTTATAAATGCCACTGACTTTCCAAAAGGACATTGGTGTCCTCACTCTTCTGTGTCCATTCATTACGCTGCAGTGATCTACAGTCGTGATTTTCAAATTCTTTTTAAGTTCACAACATACTATTTCAATTTTCCTGCAAATTTCCTCTCTCTGACTCATCAAATGTGACATGCTCTATATTCATTTGAAACAAAAGTAATTGTAAATCTGTTTTGTGAATTCCTTACTACCTCGTGATCTAAATGGAGAGACTATAAAGTGTTAGGAAACCAGGATGGAAATTCACACTCTGAGATTCCAGGATGCGCTATTTCAATAGCTTTGTAGATGGCTGGATGCTGGGAATAACTTTCTCGTATTTTCTCTCCTTCTCACCATTTGAAACTCGGTCACCCTGTGTCCGCCAGGCCTGGGCTACGGTTCACTGCGAGTAAACACGGCCGAGCTGCGGCCTGTGGGTGTCCGAGCTAAGAAGGGGAGGGTCCCATAAGCCCCACCTGAACCAAACCTCCCTTTAGTGCTGGTCACGCTCAGCTCTCCAGTGTCTGCGAAGGTGACAGGCGTGAACACCCCAATGTCTCCCTGCGTCCTGAGCTCAGGGACTTTGCCATACGTGGCAGGAAGGCCAGATGTGTATGAGATGCTACTGCAAGGGCTGAGCCCGGAGATGTGCACTGAAGTGACAGTCCTGTTGTTCCAGGTCACTGGCTGGACCTTATCCTCTTTTTAGTCCCTTCCCTTTGCGAGCCCTGTTCCTTGTCATTGGTGTCTTCTTCAGGGAACGTGTGATCACTCGAGCAAAGGCAAGGCATGCTGATTGAACCCATCGCTTGCTAATGGACCCGGTGAAGGAGGGAAATGTCACAGGCAGAATCCAGTTTGCAGTTTAGCAACAAGATCCACCTGTCTCGAGACGCGTAACCACGAGTCATTGAGAACGAACAACATGCAGCCTTGCAAATTCAAGCTTCCAAATGAAACCTAGTTAGGCTTCTGAGCTCAAACTTACCCTCAGGGATAGGAACCGGATAACTCAGAAACTACTCCCACGAGTAGGAGCTTGCCAGCATCGGGGAGGTGACTAAGCGGAGGCCAGGAAACGAGGCTGCTCGGCAAGGACCCGGCTCCTGAGTCTCGGGAAGCCAACCTGGAGGAGCCTGAGCTGCGGCAGGGATCGGGTGAGTGAGGGACCAGGCGGCCCAGGCTGACAACTGTGTCAGTCACCGGACGCTTCGTTCTTTTCCTCCTGCTAATTGTAGGTTCAAAATTAGCAACAACTCCCCCACGACAATTAGGGGTTGTACATGCCTGTGCACACATCTGAGGATTATCCGTGTAGCACTCAAGTGGCATGCAGCTGAAATTAGGGTATGCGAACTTGTTTGTTGAATGAGCTGAATTAAGTAGGATACAATCAAGAAACGGCTCTATTTTTCTCCTCCCACTGCCTCTAAACACACTTGGTTACGGCTCTGTTCGAAGCCCCTTGAATGTGTCTAGGGCAGAGACGTAGTTCTTTGGTCTCTTATCACCTTACTGCATTCTCTTATCATTTATAGTTTATCAAGAGTTTTTCTTGTTTTCCACTTATCCATTAGATCAAATGAATATAGTGAAGGTTTAAATTGCTTCTCTTTTATACCATTAACTTCATTTCCTTTCTTAAGTGTGCCAACTCCAGCACAGTGTTATGTAAGAATAGTGACAGTGGGTATCATTGTCTTGTGATTTTTTTTTTTTTTTTTTTTTTGAGACAGAGTCTCACTTTATTGCCCAGGCTAGAGTGAGTGCCATGGCGTCAGCCTAGCTCACAGCAACCTCAAACTCCTGGGCTCAAGCAATCCTGCTGCCTCAGCCTCCCAAGTAGCTGGGACTACAGGCATGTACCACCATGCCCGGCTAATTTTTTCTATATATATTAGTTGGCCAATTAATTTCTTTCTATTTATAGTAGAGATGGGGTCTCGCTCTTGCTCAGGCTGGTCTCGAACTCCTGAGCTCAAACGATCCGCCCACCTCGGCTTCCCAGAGAGCTAGGATTACAGGCTTGAGCCACTGTGCCCGGCCTGTCTTGTGATTTTTAAAAGCATGGCAGAGATTGTGTAAAATGCATACTCTTTTTTTTCTTTTCCTTTTTTATTAAAGGAGGGGGTGGTTGTGAGGAGGGTTGTTCAGTTTCCTTGTTGTTTTGTTGTTGTTGAGACAGAGCCTCACTCTGTCACCTTGAGTAGAATGCAGTGGCGTCATTGTAGCTCACTGCAACCTCAAACTCTTGGGCTCAAGCCTCCAGAGTAGCTGAGACTACAGGCATGTGTGACAACACCCAGCTGGTTTTTGGTTTTTTGATTTTTCTATTTTTGGTAGAGACGGGGTCTCGCTCTTACTCGGGCTGGTGTCAAACTCCTGAGCTCAACCAATCCTCCTGTCTTAGCCTCCCAGAGTGCTAGGATTACAGGCGTGAGCGACCACACCCAGTCTAAAATGCATATTTTTGTATAATGCAGGTGGAAACATGCGTCGTTCATATCTAGTGATTTCACTTCTAAGACTTTAGACACATACTTATTCAGACAATTTATTATCAGGTTCTTCACAGTGGTATTTGTAATGATGAAAAATTAGAAGCTATCTAAGTGGTCAACACTGAAGAATGGTTAAATAACTGGTGGTATGTTCATATAATGAAATAAGGCAACATAATTTATCTAGTAATACATAACACATCACCCCCAAATTTGTGTCCTAAAACAGCAAACATTTATTAATATTCTCTCACAAAGTTTCTGTGAGTCAGGAGCCCAGGAACAGCCTAGCGGATGGCTCTTCCTCGTGGTCTGTTAGGAGGGTTTAGTCAGTGTGTTGGCCAGGGCTTTGGTCATCGGAAGGGTTGACTGGGACAGAAGGATTTGCTTCCAGAGTGGCTCACACGCCACGCGTGGCAAGTTGGTGCCGGTTATCGGGCTTCGTTCCTTGCCACACATACACAGACCTTTCCACAGGACTGCTTGAGTGTCCTTCCAACATGGCAGCCAGCTTTCCCTGAGTGAAGGATGGAAGAGACAGCAAAGCGGACTCTGCGATGTCTTGTATGAATTCACTCTGCCATTTTACTACATCCCATTGGTTGTGTGGATCCGCCCTGTTCATTGTGGCAGGGGGGTCAGTAGGAGTGTGACCACCAGGAGGAAGAAGTGCTGAGCGTCGTCAGGGAGGCTGGTGACAGTCTGTGCTCTGGTCCCTGATGCTTCGTGTCCCTCACACAGGCAAGATGCGCTCTTCACAAGGCGCCCGAAAGTTTTATCCCATTACACCATCAGCTCTAAGTCTAGAATCTCACCATCTAAATCAGATCCAGGGCAGATAAGGCTCTTCAGGTATATTTCCTTCAGTATATCTCTTCCAGTATCGTTCCTCTCCATCCGAAGACCTGCAAATTAAAGGGACGAGTTACCTGCCCCTCCCACACCTGACACATATGCTGGGACATGCGTAGAATGACTGCTATAGACATTCCCCTTCCGAAAAGGGGAAAACAAGAGGCATTGCATCATAGCAATTCTAAAATCCAGCCAGGCAAATGTCAAAAATCCCTTAAATAGGACTCAGATCTACTCTCTCCTGGGAATGATTATCCATGGCTCTTGGCTCTATCCCCTTGGCTCTTGGTTTCATCGTCTGATCCTTCCTTCCTGCTTCATTAAAAGTAACCTGTGCTTTGCAGCTGAGAGATCTCTCGGCCTGCTTCCTGCCAATCAAACTTCAGGTGTCTGAGGGCATCTTTTCACTGTGTACAGTTTCTGTCTATTCAGTCCAACCTGATAGTGTTTCTGCCATATATATATATATATATATATATATACACACACACACACATACATATAAAACTTTATAGGTTACCTGCAAAACAGTTGTAGGTGGGGTTTGTTCTGGTAGACAAAAGCCACACCAATAAATCTCTTTAAGATAAGCCCTTTTCCACCTTGGGCTTTTGTTGAAACAGCTGAAGGACGATGTCCTAAGCTCGTTAGAAGCTTTATAGTTCTCTGAAGTGTTCCCTTAGATTTTCTTAATGAAAAAACAAAACTTGACAGTCTCTACCTCAGCTTCATCTTTAGACCATGTCTTTGCTGGAAGAGCCCCGGATTTGATCTTTGCCTGGAAGCAGATTTACAATTTTAGCATTGTCTGTCATCTGGAAAATTTCAAAAGCAGAATGTCTTGACTCCTTTCTGTTTAACAGTTCTTCCCTTCACTTACGTCTCCTCTCACATGTTGCTACCAGCAGCAAGAAGAAGCCAAACAGCTCTTCCAACACTCTGCTTAGAAATCTTTTTAGTTAGATTTCACCCAGTTCATTAGACACATTTTCTTTATTTCATATTTGTTTTATGTGACAGTGTTGCTAAATTTTCTACCGATATCTAATAAGAAATTCTTATCTTCTAGTTTCCAAAAATATTTTCTAGATTTTTCTCTAAGCCCCCATAGGTAGCATTCCCGAAGGTCATCAGGCTTCTGCTAATAATTTTTTCAATGCACTTCATACTTTCACTTCACAAAGCCTTTCCTTTTCCTTGTTTTGAAGCCACTTCACATTTTAGGTTTTTATTATGGGACTGTCCCACTTCTGGTACCTAAATTATTACTCTGTGCAACAAGTTACCCCAAAGTTTAGATGTTTAAAACAATGCATATTTGTTTGTGCACTCAGTCTGTGTGGGTAAGGAGCCCAGGCGTGGATTAGGGTGGTAGTCTTGTCTCAGAGTGTCTATGAGGTTGCAGGCATCTGAAACCTTGTCCCAGGTGGGAGGATCCACTTCCATAGTGACAGACTTAAATGCCTGGCCAACGAGTGCTGGTTCTTGGCAGGAGGCTGCAGTTCCTCATTGCGTGGACCCCTCCATGGGGATGCTTGAGACCTCGTGACATGGCGGCTGGCTTCTCCCATAGTGAAGGGTCCGAAAAAGAGCAAGGTGGAAGCTGAAGTGTCTTTTATTATTTCTGAAGGATTTTATTGGTTACCCAGGTTGGCTATATTCACCATGAGAGGGTACTACACAGGGTTGTGAACACCAGGTGCCAAAAGTCATAAAGGCCATCCTGGAGATACGTACTTTTGGCAGATACCTAAAATTTTGTGTTTGAAGCTCTTCAGTGCTAGGTTAAATGCAAGAAAAGATTCAAAACTGTTAATGCAGTATAATCTAAAAGTTATTAAAAACAACTTTTTATGTTATTTTTTGAATGTGTCTGTGCATGCAGAAAAACTAGACCAGAAGGAAAACAAAAATGTTAGCGTTGCTTATTTCTGGGTGAGAAGATCATGAATTTTTAGGTTTTCTCAATTTGTGGTGTGTGTGTGTGTATATTTTCAAAGTTTTCTACAGTATACATGAATAGTTTTATAAATTAACAGACCTATGAAATTTGAGCGCACAATTAGAAAAATTATTTAAAATTTTTATTTTAAGATACAAATTATATCATTCTCTCTTACTCTGAAAATTAAAGTACAATTTCTATACCCTTCAAAAAATCTAATCATAATTTGAAATGGAGCTGTTAACTCTCAATGTGGTAATTGATGACTTATCCTTTAGGATAATCATGCTGCCAAATTTTAAATTAATATTTGTAATAGCACAGATGGAATATGTGTGCATGCATACGTGAGTCTATTCAATGAGAAAGAGGGAAAAAGACTCCTTTAAAGACCCTTATGGAGAATTATTGCTTAGTAATATTCTTTGGGCCCATTAATATTCCATTACTAACAAGCACAAACTTTCATATTTTCTCTTTTACCTGAATACCTGCCTTCACAATGTTTCCTAAAAAGATGAAATTTCAAGAAGAAATACAAAACATTGTCATAACATTATTTGAAACAGGTAAACAAAGCAAAGTGTAGTCAGGCTGGATGTGAAACATCCAGAAATGTACCAGGGTTGACATCCTTTGACTCTCTTTCTGAAAATTAATGCAGAAGTTGCTATTCTTTCCTTTGGATGTGAGAATAGTCTGTATGTTCATGAAGTTATTTAATGTACAACTTAGGAGCCTGGAAGTCTTTCCCAGCTATATCTCTGTCCAACCCCATCAGTGTCACTGTGGATGTTTTGCGAGTGTCCTTGCACAAAGGGGCCCAGCTGAGGGCCGTGGGGCTGACATTCTGATGGCAATACCCCTCCAGGTGTTAAATCTGAGGGGAAACCTGGCTTTTCCTCTCCCGGTTCATAAAAGGTCTCCAGATGGGCGGGGAGTGAGTTCCATCACTTCTTTGCGTTATGAACCCTAGGGAAGCTTAGGCATGTTTTCCCTTCGTGTGATTCCCACTCATCGCATGGTTGTTGCTCAGGTATTTGTGTTGTATATTCTGCTTTCTCAGCCCCTTGTAGGGTCCTTGAGGTCCAGGACCAGGACTTAAACTTCTTACGTCGTTCTGTTTGTCTGCTAACATAGCAAATGGCAAACTTCAGGCATGATAAAAAGGTGTTTAATTAAAACAAATGTTAAACACCACAAATTGAAGTCTCTAATGTGTCTATACCCCTGTACTGTAGGCTATTGTTGTCATATGTTATACATCTATACAAATTGCAAATCCCAATTATAATTTTTTTTTAGTTTAAGGAATCATTGATGTTTAATGTAATTAAGGAAAGAGGAAAATGGTAGTCTTTTTTATCTACCAACATGTTTACATTTCTCATGCTTTTCGTTGCTTCTATACATCCAAATTTCCAGATGATTCTTCCTTTCAGCCTGAGAAATTCTCTCTCTATTTCTTGTAGTGGATGGTCGCTGGTAATGACTTGTCTCCGTTTTCATATATTGACAATGTCTGTTTCACTCATTTTTGCAGTATATTTTAGCTGTATATATAATTTAAGATTGACTTTTTTCCCTTTTAGCACTTTAAACACATTTTTTGTTGTCTTCTGGCTTCCATTGTTCCTGATGAGAAGTCAGATAGCATTCTTATAGTTGCTCCCCTGTAATGTCATTTTTCTCCCCTTAAATCTGACTTAAAGATTTCCTCTCCAATTCCAGGCAATTTGACTACAGCGCGCCCACCTGTGGTTTTCTTTGTATTTCTCCTGCTGGTAATTTGCTGAGCTTCTTGGGCCCGTGGCTTGATGTTTTTCACAAAATGTGGGAAATTTTTGGCTATCATTTCTTCTAGTATTTTTTTCCCTGCTGTATTCTCATTCTTCTCTTCATTTAAGACTCCAACCGCATGTACATTAGACCACCTGATATTGTTCCATATCTTTCCTGCCTACGGCTATTCGTGGTGTTAAAGGTACGCGAAAAATCATTTTGAAGATTTATACTTTATCCTCAATATGCTGAATTTTAAAATGGAGTTTGTAGTATTATCACAGTTGTTAAAAGGATTGAATGGTTTATGAAAGAAGCATAAAAGGGTATCTTGTGTGTAGAAAATACTCAATAAATAAATTATCATCTGTATCAGTTAGCTACTGCTGTGTAATAAATCGCCCCACATAATAATTGTGGGGTAAAACAACCATTGTTTCTTACAGGCCTACAGGTTTTCTGGCAGCTCTTCTGATCAGGGGTGGGCCATTTCTTCTCGATCACATGTGTGGGGATCATCTGACTGTCACCCAATCTGTGATAGCCCCACGAGGATGGTTGGGTCTACCACATGAATTTCCGCCCCCAGCAGGCTAGTTCTCATGATGATGATATAGCATAATAGAGGAAGTGGAAACATTTGAGGATTTTTTTAAAAATTCCTTCTCTTTTTAATTGACAAAAATTATATATATTTATGGTATACAGCATGATGTTTTGATATATGTATACATCGTGGAGTGGCTAACTCAAGCTAATTAACACATACAGTACCTCACATATTTATCATATTTTTGTGGTGAGGACACGTAAAATCTACTCTTAGCAATTTTCAAGTATGCAATACATTGTTATTAACTGCAGTCACCATGTTGCACAATAGATCTCTTGAACTTATTCCTCCTAACTGTCTAATTGTGTGTCTTTTGACCAACATCTCCCCAATCTTTCTCTGCTTCAGCCTCCAGCACCTGGTAAAAATCATTCTACTCTCTGCTTCTTTGAGTTCAACTTTTTTATATTTCATATATGAGGGGACTTTTAAAAGTTCATGAAAAAAATGGAATTAAAAAATAAAAATGAAAAATATAAGCTTTATTTCTCAACTTAAGCTCCATCAAATTCAAGATACTTTTGTAAGCAATGATACCAGCCATTTAGTCCATCTCTAAAGAACTGAGAGTCCTGGGAATGTAACCAAGTCAGTGCAGTCTTATTCATTCATTCAGAGACAGGGTCTCACTCTGTTGCCCAGGCTAGAGCACAGTGATGCCATCATGACTCACTACAATCCCAAATTCCTGGTGATCCTCCCACTTCAGCCTCTTAAATAGCTCAGACTACAAGTATGCACCACCACACCTGGCTAATGTTTAAATTTTTTGTAGAGATAAGGTCTTGCTATGTGTGAAACCCAGGCTGACCTTGAACTGGCCTCAAGCAGTCCTCCCACCTTGGCCTCCCAAAGTGCTGGGATTATAAATTTGAGCCACCACACCTCACTTTGTTTTATTAGCAGAAGAAAAATGTGTGCCCTTTAAAACATTTTTTAAGAAATCAGGAGGACCCAAATCAGGACCCTAAAGACAATTCCTAATGATTTCCCATCAAAACTGTCATAAAATTGCCCTTCTTTGATGAGAGGAGTGAGTAGGAGCATTGTTGTGGTAGAGACGGACTCTCTGGTGAAGGTTTCCTGGGCATTGTTCTGCTAAAGCTTCTCAAAATAATCTCATAACAAGCAGATGTTATCATTCTTTTGCCCTCCAGAAAGTCAACAAACAAAATGCCTTGAGCATCCTGAAAAACTGTTACCATGACCTTTGCTCTTGACTTGTCCTCTTTTGCTCTGACTGGACCACTGCTACCTCTTGGTAGCCACTGCTTTGATTGCGCTTTGTCTTCAAGATTGTACTGGTGAAGCCACATTTCATCTCCTATTACACATCTTTGAAGAAATGCTTCAGGATCTCGATCCCACTTGTTTAAAGATTTTCATTGAAAGTTCCACTCTTGTCTGCAGCTGATCTGAATGCAATAGATCAAGTAGAAATTTAGCGCCTATGAAGTGGAAAGTTTGCTCAACTTTAATTTTTCACTCAGAATTGTATAAGTTGGCCCAATTGAGATATCTGTGGTGTTGGCTATTGTTTCTTCTGTTAATCCTCTTCAATTAAGACACAAATATTAATATTTTTTTCCTTACAAGTTTATGTGGACGGTCTGCTGCTGCAGTCTCCATCTTCAACATCATCTCATCCCTTCTGAACTGTGTTGTCCATTTGTAAACTGGTGATTTCTTTGAGACATTGTCCCCATCAACTTTTCATAGAGCATCAGTGATTTCACTATGCTTCCACCCAAGCTTCAGCATAAATTTGATACTTGTTCTTGCTTCAATTTTAGCAGAATTCATGTTCTGATAGGGACTCTTTTGAAACTGACATGTTAGCCACCTTAGTGCCTCA
This sequence comes from Mirza zaza, assembly GCA_008750895.1. Classification (NCBI taxonomy): domain Eukaryota; kingdom Metazoa; phylum Chordata; class Mammalia; order Primates; family Cheirogaleidae; genus Mirza; species Mirza zaza. The sequence continues at coordinate 38,632 of VSMD01046736.1, read as the reverse complement.
GACTAGATCCTGTTCAGACATGTCAGTATAAGTTTATTTTGCTATAAAAAATTTTGAAATCCATGCATAATATTTTATAATACTCATTTTTTTCATGAACTTTTTGAAGTCCCCTTGTATAAGTGAGATCATGTGGTATTTGTTTTGCTGCATCTGACTCATTTCCCTTAACACAATGTCCTCCAGGTTCATCCACGTTGTCACAAATGACAGGGTTGATGTCTTTTTGAAGGCTGAGTAGCATTTGGCTGTGTATACATACCACATTTTCTTTATCCATCTACCCTTTGATGGACACTTAGGTTGATTCCATATCTTGGTTGTTGTAATGCTGCAATGGACATGGGAGTGCAGATCTCTCTTTGACATGCTGATTTTTGTTTCCTTTGGATATATACCCAGAATTGGGATTGCCGGATCATATGGCATTTTTATGTATTTATTTATTTTTTGAGGAAATTCCTTGCTGTTTTCAATAATTGCTGTACTAATCATGTGAGGATTTTTTGAATCCCCTGCTTACGTCAACATTGCTGCAAACCCATTGGGCAAAGCAAGTCACACAACCAAGCAGACAGTCAGTGTGGGAAGAGCATGGATATAGGAAGGCATGAAAAATTGGTCCATTAATGCAACCAATCTACATAACCCTTGATTATCACTATTATTTTCATTTAGTTCTGCAAATAACTCACCAGGAAGTTGCATAATAACCTTTTTCCATATCTACTTAATTTTAGGTTATGTCAGTCATCTTAGAGCAAAACAATGTAGGAATGACATTCTATTTTTTTCTTGAAAGAATTGGGTCTCCTAATGAGGCATGCACGTAGTAGCTTATCACAGGGTGAAAACAGTGTATTTTGCTTTCTCTTCACCGCCTTCCTTTCCACTTAACTCTCATTAGCCAGAGACAACTGCAGATAAGAGTTTAGTATTGCTGGGCTATTTAGGGGGGATTTTTTCCCTTATTGTCTAGCTATATAATTCCCTTCATCATTATGCTACACAATTTTTTTTGCAGATAATGAGGAAATTGACAAAAAAATCAAGGACAAGAGCATGATAAGGGAATTACCAAAAAACCCCACTAATATATAGAGAGTAAGTAGAGACTGGAGGGAGATAAAAATGTTAAGATTTTAGTAACCAATTACAATAGGTTTATAGACTTATATGAGATATGAAAAAATTGATGTTCAAAATTTTCAGTCTCATTTTATTTTTCTCCATTACCCACTTTTTGAATAGAACGTACTGGCAGACCAGGAAGGGACGATTTCTTTTTCCTTTCAGCTGCCACTTGCCTTTCCATTTTCATGCTTCCAAAGCCGAGTTCACAACAGAAGCAGATGGAAGGAAAGTTTCAGAAAAATGGGATTTTTAAAACCACCAATCTGTTAGGAAGCATCCTTGTTTCCTCATTCCCATGGAAACAAGGGTTTGTTGGAAGCCACAGATGTGACACAAATCCACCACTGCCCTGCTACTGCTGCCCTCTGTCTGCGTCCAGAGAAATGGACGCCCTCTGTCTGCGTCCAGAGAAATTTCGGGTCCTGCTTCCATCTGATAAGAGAGACAGGCTCAGCTACTTCTTTTCCATGTCTTTCATTTTCTCATTCATGTACTGGTCTTCGTGTTATATCACACCATGTTAATTTTGTAGTCACCAGTCTCTTTAGAGTCAGAGAACCTTGTCACTCGAAGGCCCACAGAAATCATCTAGCCCAGATCAATTCTGTAACAAATGAGCAAACAGAAGTCTGGAGAAGTGGAGTGTAGGTAAAGATAGATTAGAGCTCAAGTTTGCAGCTTTCACTCTGGAATGTTTGACATCGCCCTTGCTTTTTCCTTGAAGCATGTCTGATGCACCAAATAACAGATGTTGTCTCAGTTTCTCACATCCACCCAGCTGTTCAGGGCACTGGCATCATGCTGGGTCTCCACTCCTAACTGCACCTCAGGCACCTGTGACCCCCACACACAACCTTTATTTCTTCAGCCACAAACTACTATTCTTATGTAAATTGTTAACACCAAGACTTGCCTGCCCTTCAACAGATAAATCCAGATGTGTTTGAATCTAATTGGAGCCAAAGTCAGGCACCAGCAATAATACTCTGTAACAGTATATATTATTTTATCAGCTTAGAAATCTCATTACAAGAGTATTTGGACCTTCCTCTCAACAAGATTTTCTCTCACTTTAAACATTAATGTGTTTCTTTTTATATGAAAATCTCCCCAGCTGCATTCAGCAATGGTACTCTCTCCCCCAGTTAAAAGTGTGACATGTGACATAATTTATGATAATTCAACTGATACTTTTGGAGTTTTTCAAAGGCTGTGATTTGTTTTCTTAGGGTGGTCCTAAAAAACTTGAATTCATGTTTTAGGATGTTTTCTTTTAGTCTTAGGGGGAATAAAACACACACCAAACACCTGATTTGATAATGAGACTGTGCCCAGTAGGCTGGAGTTTCTTTAGAGGTTTGGAAGTTCAGCAGGCTTCTGACCCTATTTTGTGTAGCAAGCGACAAGATTTTGTGATAGAATAAACTCAGGGATAGAGTAAAAATGAAATTTTCATTTAGACTCTGCTTATAAAAATAAAAGCCTATATTCCAATTTTGGAAAGTACAGGACTCTAAGCATGAATGAATATAGTAAGATGTGGTACCTTATAGAGCCTCCGAGACATGGTTCCTGGAATGAGTGATCCTGATGGAGTTTGTCGGATGTGATGCACACAGGGTGGAAGACTGGGCTAAATTTTATTGATCCCAGGGTGTATCCAGTTGGTTTTTTTTGTCTTTGAATTTAAATCCTTGATATCGCATTATGTTTCTTATTTGCCTTGTTCTCCTAAACATGCAGGTCCGAACCAGCCTGCTTTGGGTGCGATGGCGGCCTGTGCTTAGGTGGCTCTGGGCCTCCAGCACATGCGGGAGCCCTGGGTCAGCTCTGAGTCGGCAAGAGGCCTGTGTGTCCTGCTGTCACCTCTTCCCTTAAACAAAGGCCATACTACAGGGTTGGGGGGGACCAGGGCTGGACGGCCCCATAAGCCGGAAAAGACGGGTTCTGCCCGGGCCACCTTCCACACACGCAGTCCGGCAGGAGCTATTCCTTCTCATTTCCATGATTTCTAAACAGCACAGCACTGTGTACCACCCCTTCTTCAAGACCAGATTCTGTGCAGCGTGACAAGCTGCTCTGGACATGGAAAGCTGGTGGCAGACACTGCTCTGGCAGGTGCCATGTGATCATTAAGACGGCGGCAATACCCAGACTCTTGGTAGCTAGCCTTTGGGTCAAATGTCGGCCAACTCCCTCCTTTCACTTACTGATTCATTCACTTGCTGAATGAATGAATCAGTCCTTCAAGAAACGCTCAGCGAGTGCCAACTCCAGTGGCCCTTAGGGAAAGGGACCAAGCCCGCTCTGGACCACAGGCTCTTCACAAGTCAGCTGCCAAATTCCGGTCAGCATTGACATCTTATTTTGATGCGGATGGGAGCAGCGTATGGTTCCGGTGGTGCCTGGCCCCTGAAGCTGCGCAGGTCCTAGAGGACAGCGTGGCCTGGACACAGGTGACTGCACAGAGTGACAATGGAGAAGAAAGGCAAAGTCACGCCTCAGATAGACCGTTTCCTGGTCACAGAAGAGCTTTAACTTTGAAGCACATAACAGAATGTGACCAGGCCAGGCACGGTGGCTCACGCCTGTAATCCTAGCACTCTGGGAGGCCAAGACGGGCAGATTGCTCAAGGTCAGGAGTTCGAAACCAGCCTCAGCAAGAGCGAGACCCTGTGTCTACTAAAAATAGACAGAAATTAATTGGACAACTAAAAATATATAGAAAAAATTAGCCGGGCATGGTGGTGCATGCCTGTAGTCCCAGCCACTTGGGGGAGGCTGAGGCAGGAGGATGGCTTGAGCCCAGGAGTTTGAGGTTGCTGTGAGCTAGGCTGACGCCACGGCACTCTAGCCCGGGCAACAGAGTGAGACTCTGTCTTCAAAAAAAAAAGAGAATGTGACCAGGACGATATCCAACAGCAGCACCGTTCTGCAGGGTGACCGAGTGAAGACTTTCATAACTGGGAGGCTGTATGGACACTATAAAAATTGCTAAGCTGCGATGTGTTGCCAGCTGCTGCTTCAGCTCCCAGCCCAGGCTGTACACAGATAATTATAATGGAGAAGAGATAACAGAATACTGGGACTGGGAAACAGAGAATTTTTATTCTTACCAAGTCACAAAGGACGGGGAGGGGACATCAGGCAAGCTATCAGGGTGAGCAAGCGCCATTCCGGGCTGAGAAGATAGCAGACGGTGGAAGAGACTTCTCATTGCCCTTGCTCTCCTGAGGACCACGTGTCTGGGTGGAGCACGGCGTGGCCAGCAGCGCGACACCATTCTTCCCAGCCCCTGGCAGCCGGGCGCGAGGTTCAGGCCTGTCGGGCGTGAGCGGCAGTGGTGTGTGCGACTTCTGAGTCACCTGCTTAAGGCCAAAGCTGCTTGCCCGGGCTCTGCCGTGGCCAGGCATGATGGGAGCCCACTTCAACCCTGCAGGCGGTGGCAACGCCCAGGACATGGTGAAGAAACACGACGTTAGGAAGCTGAGTCCCTGAGTGACTCGGTGGCGCGACACTGCCCTGCCAGCGCGTACGCTGTCACCTCCAGGCTGCTTCCAAAGGGAAATACGAACGCCACCTTAGCCACGCTGTTTCTCTTGCTCTTTGTTCCGGCGACCTAACTGAAGTCCAGAGACCCCAGGACGTGAAACGGGACAGTATGCTGGGGAGACCCTCATGAGTGGAGCCCCGAGGCTGTGTCAGGGAGGGGACACTGGGAAGGTGGGGAGGCGGGAACGGGTGTAGCTGTGTGTGCGGGACTCGGGGCGGGCCGGGTCTTCGCAGGCCTGGAGTGAGCTCTGTGCTCTGCTCTTCTGAAGAATCCGTTCTGTCCCCAAACAGCCAGCCAGCAACATTTTGGCGCTGGCCTCTAGCAGGCATGGTCCTGAATCTCTGGCCGTGCATTGTCACCCACCTGCCTGGCTCAGCCTGCAAACCTTCCGGACTCTCGTTCTGTGACATCTTCCAGCCCATGGCCTCAGTTTGCCCCTTGAGCTTCCCGTCTGCTCCAGCTGTCCTTGGTCAACGTCCTCCCTCCCAGAGTCAGGGAGCTCTCCTGCCGGGTCACCCAGACTCTGGTCACCCAGAACCCCAGCCACAATTCAGTGGAACCCTCCAGAAACTTACCACCTTTCAGTCAAATCTGACAGGTGTTCTAACTCCAGGAAAACAACAGTGGGAGAATTTCTGCATCTGTACTGAATTTTACTGCTTTGTTGTTAACTAACTCTCCCGAACTGACCGTTCTACTGTCCTGGCTGCAGTTGACAATTTGGAAGACAGCTTATTTAAAGAAATAAGGGCTTTAGGCCAGGCATGGTGACTCACGCCTGTAATCCCAGCACTCTGGGAGGCCAAGGTGGGAGGATCGTTTGAGGTTAGGAGTTTGAGACCAGCCTGAGCATGAGTGAGACACCATCTCTACTAAAAACAGAAAAAATTAGCCGGGCATGGTGGCGCATGCCTGTAGTCCCAGCTACTCGGGAAGCTGAGGCAGGAGGATCGCTTGAGCCCAGGAGTGTGAGGTTGCTGTGAGCGAGGCTGATGCCACGGCACCCACTCTAGCCTGGGCAACAGAGTGAGACTCTGTCTTAAAAAAAAAAAAAAAGAAAGAAAGAAGGGCTTTAAAAATCCCATTTCCAATAATAATCAAGACAGCAACACTTTTTTTTTTTTACTTTCCTGTTAAACTCTTTAACCACCCCAGGTTCAAGAATCTTCAACACACAATTAGAACTTTTTTGCTTGGTGACACAAGTGTCACTCCCTGTCCTTCCACAAACAGAGCTAAATATCCAGAGTGACGCTGTCTCTCTGATTGCTAAACCCTCCTTCCTTCCAGATTCTTTCCGCCCTTCTCTGCTCGGCGCCCTGGAGGCCGACCTGCAGCCCGTGTGGCCAGGTTGCCAGGTCCCGGCTGTCTGGTGGATCCAGCCAATGGGAGCCCCTGGCCGGGGACGGGGCGAAAGGAAGGGAAGGCCAGGACATTTGTCCCCCAAGGCACCCTCACTGCCTGCTACCGAGGGCTGGGGCAGGCCGTGGCTTCCCTCCACAAGACCGCAGCTCCTCGCCGGGGCTCCCAAGGCTCTTCCTGGGGCTTAAGACTGGGTCGCTCGGGTCCCCGTCGCTCAGGTCCCGGGTCGCCCAGGTCCCCGTCTCCCAGGTCCCGGGTCGCTCAGGTCACTGTCACTTAGGTCCGGGTCGCCCAGGTCCCCGTCGCTCAGGTCCCCGTCGCTCAGGTCCTGGGTCGCTCAGGTCCCCGTCGCCCAGGTCCCCTTCACTCAGGTCCCGGGTCGCTCAGGTCCCCTGTCGCTTAGGTTACTGTCACTTAGGTCTGGGTCGCTCAGGTCCAGGTCACTCAGGTCCCCATCGCCCAGGTCCCCGTTGCCCAGGTCCCGGGTCGCCCAGGTCCCGGGTCGCTCAGGTCCCCGTCGCCCAGGTCCCCGTCACCCAGGTCCAGGTCTCTTATGTCTGGTCGCTGCTCCCGCACCCTGCTCTCTCTGGCAGCGCTGGCGCCGCCCGTCCTTGCCGAGGCAGCTGCGCTTCTGGCTTCTCCAGCGCGTCCCCGCCCTCTGCAAGTGCTCCTTCATCAGTCTGGCCTCAACTGCCGGGTTTCAGCGCGCTGTTTCCGTTTCCTTTTGGAAACTGGCCGGTGCCGCGATTGGGCGAGAACCGTCTGTAACACGCAGCGCGTACGCGGGGACCAGCGGGGGCCAGCGGGGACAGTGGGGGCCAGCGGGGGCCAGCGGGGGCCAGCGGGGCCAGCAGGGGCCAGCAGGGGACGCAGGGGCCAGCGGGGGCCAGCAGGGGACGCGGGGGCCAGTGGGGGCCAGCAGGGGACGCAGGGGCCAGCGGGGGCCAGCAGGGGACGCGGGGGCCAGTGGGGGCCAGCAGGGGACGCAGGGGCCAGCGGGGGCCAGCAGGGGACGCGGGGGCCAGTGGGGGCCAGCAGGGGACGCAGGGGCCAGCGGGGGCCAGCAGGGGACGCGGGGGCCAGTGGGGGCCAGCAGGGGACGCAGGGGCCAGCGGGGGCCAGCAGGGGACGCGGGGGCCAGTGGGGGCCAGCAGGGGACGCAGGGGCCAGCGGGGGCCAGCAGGGGACGCGGGGGCCAGTGGGGGCCAGCAGGGGACGCAGGGGCCAGCGGGGGCCAGCAGGGGACGCGGGGGCCAGTGGGGGCCAGCAGGGGACGCAGGGGCCAGCGGGGGCCAGCAGGGGACGCGGGGGCCAGTGGGGGCCAGCAGGGGACGCAGGGGCCAGCGGGGGCCAGCAGGGGACGCGGGGGCCAGTGGGGGCCAGCAGGGGACGTAGGGGCCAGCGGGGGCCAGCAGGGGACGCGGGGGACGCGGGGGCCAGCGGGGACGCGGGGGCCAGCGGGGGCCAGCGGGGGACAGCGGGGGACGTGGGGGACAGCGGGGACGCGGGGGACAGCGGGGGACGCGGGGGCCAGCGGGGCACGCGGGGGACAGCGGGGACGCGGGGGACGCGGGGGACAGCGGGGGACAGCGGGGGACAGCGGGGACAGCGGGGACAGCGGGGGACAGCGGGGACGCGGGGGACAGCGGTTGCCGGTGTGCCCCAGCTGACGCCCGAGCCTGGCAGGCCCAGCCGCCCTCCGGTGGCCGCGCTGCTTCAGGCCCAGGCGGGTTAGTCCGACCCTAACGTGGGATGGACATTGCTGCAGGCACCCGGGACGGTGTCCCTTTCCATAGAGCTCTTTTTCCAAGGACTTTGTTCTTTCCCGCCATCTCTGTGTGCGCGCTCACGTGCACAGGCATGCAGACAGCCACGCACGTACGTGTGCGAACACAGAATTCTTTTTATCTGAGCCAGCTGGAGATGAGTCACATTCCAGCACTTTGCCTTTAAGAGCTTCGGCGCGCGTTTCCCGCGAATGGGCACCTCCTCTCAGCAGCCACAGCGCAGTCGCCGCCCCGCACGCTGGGCCGACGGACGCCCTTACGTGGTCTGCGTCTGCGTCCCGTTTGTCCCTTGATCTACTGACGTCCTGCACAGCGTTCCTTTCCCCTCGGTGCGGGCTGCAGCGTAGGGCTGGGGATTGCGTTTTCTCATCGTGCTCTCTTGGGTTCCTCTGTTCCAAAACATCTCCACGGCCTTTGGATGTCCTCTAGGACACTGACTTTTTTTTTAAAAAAAATAAAGACTTTAATTTTTTTTTAGAGCAGCCTTAGGTTCGCAGCAAAATCGAGGCGAAGGTACAGAGATTCCCTGCAGCCCCGCCGCCCGCAGTGTCCTCACGCCCCCAGAGCGACACTGACACTCGGAAGACTGGAGTCCCCTCCCGCACGCGCGGCCTCCTTGCAAACCCTGCCGCGGTCCTCGTTCCGTCTCTGTGCTGTGTCCTCGCGATCGGCTCGGGCGGGCGTGGTCCCCAGCCACAGGGCTGCGGGGAGGGTGGCGTCCTTACAGGCGTCCACCTGGCTTCACTGCGGAAGGTCCGTTTGGTCTCCACTGAATACTTGCTTTTCCTCCCTCGATCTCACAAGCCGGCGGGGGGAGACACTTCAAGACCACGCAGGTGTCCTGCTCCTCATCACACCCTCCCCCTGGATTCAGCATCCGTTGGGATTTATTGCTGACCCAGTCTTTATTCTGTGGCTGCAAAATGACGACGTGCCCTCCCCACGGAAGGCCAGCCTCGGCATTCCGCAGTGAGCAAGAGCCCCTCCTTCTCTCTACTTCTTTATCTTTTGTATCGTCAGCATGGGTTCACATATTTCCATTGTTCCATGGTTTAAAATTTATTGTTGTACTGGCATTTCAGCTGTGCCCAGTTTGGTCAGTGGAGCCCCTTCAAACTGTCTCCCAAGTCCTTGTCACATGCCTGTTGTGTTCTGTGCATACCTCTTTACTTTCTGCCCTTACGGGATTTTCCAGGCTCATCTTGCACATGCACTGTTCCAGCCTAGGAACCTGTCATTTCTTTGAGGAGTCTGAACGTGGGGAATCTTAGAGACCACATTTGGACACTGGGTGTGCTCATTGCCACTGGGGTGTCTTTGCTTTCTGCGCTTTAAGCAGGCAGAACGAGGAAATATAAGCGTGTATGTGCACTTATACATGCATAGATGTACACACACAGCACATAAACATGTATGTACATATTCATACTTTAGAAATCCCGAGTTTGCACCGTACCTCCCTCCAATTCCCATCCATTCTTACAGAGCTGCTTCTTGCCTTGCCCCAGCCCATATTTCTATGGCCCTTCCAACAGCGTCAGCACATTTATTCTTTTGTTTAATTCTGTATTGCATCTAAAATATTTTCCAAATTGCTTCACCCATAGCATTAAATTTAACAAACCTACTGTGTTGTTAGTCAGTGTTCTCCAGAGGAACAGGACAAATAGGGTGTGTGTGTGTGTATGTGTATATATATATAATATATATTATATATAATAGGATGTGTGTGTATATATACATACACATATATACGTGTCTATATACATCATATATGTGTGTGTGTGTATATATATATATATAGAGAGAGAGACAAAGTTATTTATTTTATTCATTGTATTATTTATTTTACAGAACCGCCTCACATAGCTATAGAGGCCAGCAAGTCCAAAATCTGCAGGGCAGGCTGACAGCCTAGAGACCCAGGGAAGAGCTGACATTACAGCTCAAGTCCAAAGTCCATCTGGAGCCAGCATTCCCTCTTCCTTGGGCCACCAGCCTTTTCTCTTAAGGCTTTCAACTGATGGAATGAGGCCCACTCACGTTATAGAGGGTAATCTCCTTTACTCAAAATCTACTGATTTAAATGTTAATCTCATCCATAAAATGACTTCCCAGTGACATCTAGACTGGTGTCTGACCAAGTGTCTGAGGACCGTGGCTTGGCCAAGCTGACACACAGAATTAATCATCACACCTACTGAGAAGAAGAAACTTTTTTTCCCAAAGAATGCTCAAAGCAAAGCCCGGTGTGGGACAGGGGGCGTGGGGAGCACTCCTGTTCAAAGCATGAGAAGGGTAGACCCTGCACCACCACCCTCATTGGCCCTGTTCGCCTATAGCTCCATCCAGCCCAGAGCCTAAAGGGGTCATCGATGATGGAATTGAAGGCAATGCCTCTTAGTAAGGGAGTCCTTGTAGCGGGGACAGGGCCTTTCTCTCCTTTTAGGGCCCTCAGATCATACCTCATCTATGCCCACCCACTGCGAGACAATTCCCACCTTCTCCCTTCCCCTTGCTGGGCTGGGGGTGGGGTGACTGCAACACACCTTCGAAGCCGAAGCCATTCTTCTTAAACCCTTCCCTTCCCCAACACTTACACACTTCCTCTTAGCCATATAAGGCAAAGAAATGCCTACACAATTGTTTAAGTCCAGGGCGTGGAGAGTCGCTGCTGCCATAAGGGATTCCCTGGGCACTTTCGTTATCTGGCAGTGAGTGGTTGCAGTACTGCTCAGATAAGCTCTTCCTTCCGGGTAAGGAAGAGCATTCCAGATAATCGCTCCTTGCACAGCCCAGCCCTCGTGCTTATCTGCTGTGCGCGTCCGTGTCAGCTTTGCTCCAGCAGAAGCATTTCATTCTGCTGAGACAGTAGGGAGCAGCTGTTTGATCCTTGACCAGAGATAACCCCGGGAGAGCTGCTTTCTTCCGTGCTCGAAATTCTGAGCCAAATGGCCATCCACGAATTCCTGGGAGGGAGCAAGGCCTGGGTTCCAACCCAAAGAGGGCCGTGATGGCAGTCTGCACGCACACACTCGCAGGGCGAGACTCTCACATGCACGGCATGAGTGGAGTTGCTGGACGGGTGCAGAGGGACATCTGGGTGTCCCTCCTGTGCGCTTGGCAGAGCTCAGAGCCACAGCCCAGGCTGCAGCTGTTCCCTGTCTTGGCAGCACCAGTGTGACTCGCGGTGAGATTCTGTCCCAGGGCATTGCGCAGGGTCTGGGGCACCTAGGCATGCACACCTTGGTCACAGGCAGTGACCTGTGACTGCCTGGACAAAGAAGCTGCAGAGAGGGTGGAGAGGGGGGAGCGAAGGAAAGTCCCCCAGGTCCCCGGTCAGCACTGTCCAGCCTGACGCCCGGAACCATTCCAGCCCCTTCTTGTTCCCGTGAATAATATGTGTCTGCCACGCCAGACTGCCCCGTTCCTGGAACACATCCTATCCCCCGTACATCATGGCTTTGCATTAAGCTTCCCTTTTCTAGAATGTTCTCTGTACACCTGTCTGACAAATACTGTTCTTCAAGACCCAGTTTGGATCTTACCGCCTTCTCTACACCTTCCTTAATCCTTTCCCTGTGTTCCCATGGCAATCTGGGCCCAGTCCTCACACGGCTGTGATTATTCATTACGACATCTGCCCAGTTTCCCACTTGCGTACCTATTTGTCATGTGAGGCCGTGAGACTTGAAGCCTGTTGGCCTGCCCTGGTCCCCTCAGCCAAACTCTGCACCCCAGCTGTGTTCTCTGCCTCAGTCCAAATGCCCTTCTCTTCTGCATTGCCTGCTGCCACTGTCCTCGTGCTGACCTTCACAACTCCTGACTTCCTACCCTGCCCTCCACCCATGGCCTGGCCCTCTTATCCCGGATCTGTAGCTGCGCATTTTGCTTCTAGGACTGAGTGCAAATTTTCATTCCTGAGTGCCAGGTGCTTGCAGGTTGGTAGTGATTGGTTGGCTCCTCCAGGTGACAACCGTGGTCATGCCACTGTGGCCCCAGCGTCAGCCTCCTCATTCCTGGTGGGCGGGCCTTCTCTCAGGGACACAAGTCAGTCACCAGCTCTCTAGCAGTCAGGGTTCTAATACCACCATCTCTTTCTTTGTATGCCAGCCCCTAGCACAATGCCTAGGTAGCAATCAGTGCTCATTGAATAGTAAATAAATAAGCCCTAAAACTCATATGATGTGATTTAATACAAAATCTTGTACTAGTACTTACCTCCAGGGAAACTCAGCTTTCTAAAGTTAAAAAAAAAATTCTCAGAAACCACATAAAATTATAACTTTATTCATTTAGTTGCTAAACAATAGATTAATAAATTATTACAGATATGGGTTACAGAAAATGGATTCACAAAACCCTTGCAATAGTCACAGTGGTTTTGGAATCTCTGTATCAGTACTGGATTTGGACTGAGTTATTGTTACACAAGGTGATTCATCTACCAGTTTGCAAATATCTGGGTGTGACTCACCCCACACTAGTTGATTTTTGTTCGTTTCACTCCCAGCAGAAACTACAGAGCTTGCAATTGTATAAATGATGAGATGCCATGTCACATGGAATAGAATGGCTAGAATAAAATATACTGATAAAAATTCCACGTGCCTCACACCAGTAATCCCAGCACTCTGGGAGGCTGAGGCGGGAGGATTGCTTGAGGTCAGGAGTTCGAGACCAGCCTGAGCAAGAGTGAGACTCCGTCTCTACTAAAAATAGAAAAATGAGCTGGGGGTTGTGGTGTGAGCCTATAGTCCCAGCTACTTGGGAGGCTGAGGCAAGAGGATGGCTTGAGCCCAGGAGTTGGAATGAGGATGAGTATGGAGAGCAGCTGCAACTCTTACACGTTGCTAGTGGGAATGCAAAATGGTATGTAATTGCTGTGGTTTGTCCCCACCCAAACTCATGTGGAGGCTTGGTCCCCAAAAGGTGTTGGGAGGTGATTCCTTAAAAGGTGATTGGAGGGATTAATGCCTTTCTCTAGGGAGTGAGTTCTCACTCTTTTGGGACTGGACTAGTTACCGAGATACCAGATCAGATTGTCATAAAGTTAGGCTGCTGCTGTTTGGTCTCTCTGCACGTGCCCACTTCCCCGTTCACTTCTCCACCACAGTATGTCACAGCACGAGACCCTGACCAGATGCAGCCACCTATCTTGGACTTCCCAGCCCCCAGAACAGAGAGCTAAATAAACTCTTTTTTCTATAAATTACCCAGTCTCAGGTATTTTGCCATAGCAACAGATAATGAACTAAGACCGTAATAGAACTCTTTTACTCTAAACCAGATTCATGTATAAGCCTGATAAAAATCTATTGTTCTAACTCTCCACATTAATATTCTATAGGAGAAAAGCCATAGGATCATCTCAGTATTCAATGTCAAAAGCATTAGATAAAACTGAGCATACCTTCATGATAAAAAACCATTTAGAACATAGTCATAGAAGAAAATGTCTTAACCTGATAAAGGATTTCTAGCAAAACTCCCCCCCAAATTATATGTAATCATGAAAAATAAAAATCATTCCATTACAAATCAGAAAGATAAAATACCCACTATCACTGTATCTATTTAATAATATACTAGAGATCCTATAAGTACAGTAAGTTAAAAAAATTAAATAAAACAAGTGGAAGGTATATGGATTGCCAAAAAAGAAGCAAAACTGCCATGGTTCACAAATTATATGATAGTGTACATAGAAAATCCATGGGACTCTATAGTCTAATTATTAGAAGTAATCAATGAGTTTTGCAAAATTTCTGGATATGAGTTCAGAAAGTTCAATTGCATTCCCATGCACTAGCAAGAAATGTGTTAAAAATGTAATTTAAAAAGACACTATTTTAAATAGCAAAAATACCACAGTACTTAAGAGTAAGACTTTCAAAAGATGTGTGAGACTGCCTTGAAGATAACTATAAAGTGTTATTGTAAAAATTAAAGCTGATCTAAGTAAAAACATATACAGTGGGCTCTCTACCTCTGTAGGTTCCATATCCTTGAATTCAACCAACCATGGTTTGAAAATAGTCAAAATATAAAAATAACGATATAATAATACAAAATACTATAAATAAAAACCAACTATTTACGTAGTTGTTAACATTTACATCTTATAAAGTTTTACATGTTAATCTAGAGATCATTTAAAATATACAGGAGCACACATGTAGTTTATGTGCTAATGCTGCACCATTTTGTATAAGGGACTTGAGCATCTGCAGATCTTGGTATCCACAGGAGAGTGCTGTAACCAGCCCCTCATCCATCCCGAGGGACAACTGTATCATGTTTTTGGATCTGAATGCTCAATATTTTAAAGCTATCAAATACTCTCAAATTAGCAGAATACATCAATGCAATTCCAATCAAAGTCCTAGCAAAGCTTTTCTCTTTTTATTGAAAGGTTAATTACAAAATATATATGGAAGCATAAAGTACCAAGGAAAACAAATTGTGGCAAGGAAAAAAAGAGGTTAGGGGCTCACTTTACTACCTAGCTTGTTAAAAATCTATAATAATGTAGACAGAGTGGTACTGATGCAATTATAGATAAATAGACCAAAGGAACAGAGAAGAAAGCCCAGCAACAGATTTATTTTTGTTATTTATTTATTTATTTGAGACAGAGTCTCACTCTGCTGCCCAGGCTAGAGTGCCATGGCATCAGCCTAGCTCACAGCAACCTCAAAATACTGGGCTCAAGCAATCCTCCTGCCTCAGCCTCCAAGTAGCTGGGACTACAGGCATGTGCCACAAGGCCTGGCTAATTTTTTCTATATGTTTTTAGTTGTCCAGCTAATTTCTTTCCATTTTTAGTAGAGATAGGGTCTCACTCTTGCTCAGGCTGGTCTTGAACTCCTGACCTCAAGCAATCCTCCTGCCTCGGCCTCCCAGAGTGCTAGGACTACAGGTGTGAGCCACCACACCTGGCCCTCCAGCAACAGATTTATGAACATGTGGGAACTATCTATGGCAGAGGTGGTTGTAGATTATTTTCAAAGCACCCTCAGATTTACTTTTTTTCTGTCTATCACTTTAATTTTAAGTGCATTTTGACAGTAAGATAACCATAAGCCCTGAAGATGCTGCCTGCCTGACAGTCCATCACTGGGCTTCCTAGCACTTTCTAGAAAATGCTTCCCTCACACCCTTCTCCATCACCCAACACCCACTGACAAGCCTTCTCTTACCATTACATTACATTTTATGTGCAAGCTCAATTTACTTATCTTTATTTATTTTATTTTATTTTTATTTCAGCATGTTATGGGGGTACAAATGTTAAGGTTACGTATATTGCCCATGCCCTCCCTCCCTCCTCGAGTCAGAGCTTCAAGCGTGACCATCCCACAAATGTTGCACATCTCACTCATTGTGTTTGTATATACCCATCCCCTCCTCCCCCTCCCACCCACCCAACACCCAGTGAATGTTTTTCCTATATGTCCACTTAGTGTTGATCCATTAATACCAATTTGCTGGTGAGTACATGTGGTGCTTGTTTTTCCATTCTTGAGATACTTCACTTAGTAGAATGGGTTCCAGCTGTATCCAGGAAAATACAAGAGGTGCTAGATCACCATTGTTTCTTAAAGCTGAATAGTACTCTACGGTATACATATACCACATTTTATTAATCCACACATGTATTGATGGACATTTGGGTTGTTTCCACAACTTTGCAATTGTGAATTGTGCTGCTATAAACATTCGAGTGCAGGTGTCTTTTTCATAAAGTGACTTTTGATCGTTTGGGTAGATGCCCAGTAGTGGAATTGCTGGATCAAATGGTAGATCTACTTGTATCACTTTAACGTATCTCCATATTGCTTTCCACACAGGTTGAACTAGTTTGCAGTCCCACCAGCAGTGTAGGAGCATTCCTATCTCTCCGCATCCAAGCCAACATTTATTGTTTTGGGACTTTCTGATAAAGGCCATTCTCACTGGAGATAAGTGATATCTCATTGTGGTTTTGATTTGCATTTCCCAGATGATTAGAGATGTTGAGCATTTTTTCATATGTTTGTTGCCATTATTCTGTCTTCATTTGAAAAATTTCTGTTCATGTCCTTTGCCCACTTTTTGATAGGGTTGTTTGATTTTTCCTTGCTGATTTTCCTGAGTTCTAAATAGATTCTAGTTATCAGCCCTTTATTGGATGTGTAGCTTGCAAAAATTTTCTCCCATTCTGTGGGTTGTCTGTTTGGTCTCTTGACAGTTTCTTTGGCTGTGCAGAAGCTTTTTAAGTTGATCAGGTCCCATTTATTTATTTTTGTTGCTGCCTTTGGGTTCTTCTTCATAAATTCTTTGCCTAGGCCAATGTCTAGAAGAGTATTTCCAACATTTTCCTCTAGAATTTTAATAGTTTCACACCTAAGTTTCAAGTGTGTTATGCAGCATGAGTTGATTTTTGTGAGAGGTGAAAGGTGTGGGTCCTGTTTCAGTCTTCTGCATGTGGCTATCCAGTTTTCTCAGCACCATTTATTGAATAAGGATTCTTATCCCCAGTGTATGTTTTTGTCTGCTTTGTCGAAGATCAGTTGGCTATATGAGGATGGTTTTATATCTGGGTTCTCTGTTCTGTTCCACTGGTCAATGTCCCAGTTCTTGTGCCAGTCCCAAGCTGTTTTAATTACTATAGCCTTGTAGTATAGTTTGAAATCTGGTAAATTGATACCTCCTATTTTGTTTTTATTGCCTAGGATTGATTTTGCTATATGGCATCTTCTCTGGAAAAGCTGCTCAATGAAAAGAAGATTTCCACTGTTGCTACTGGGAAGAGGTGTGATGCGCAGGTAACCAAGGACGCCTGACTAGATTTGACAGGTAGAGAAATATTTCAACTGGACAATGAAAACAAGTTTCTAAAATAAGCAACATTTTAAATAAATGTTGCTTATTTTAGAATAAATGTTGCTTATTTTAGAAACTTGTTTTCATTGTCCAGTTGAAATATTTCTCTACCTGTCAAACCTGCTCAGGCATCCTTGGTTATCTGCACATCACGCCTCTTCCCAGTAGCAACAGTGGAAATCTTCTTTTCATTGAACAGCTTTTCCCTTAGCAGCAGGGCTTCCAGAAACAACCTCACCTGCCTGGACCAAGACAGAGAAGTACAGGTAGCCTTGGTCTTTTTCTCTATGTGGCCAGGAAGTCCTGTCACATTTGGAAGGCAGGATATCAGGTAAACAGAATAGAGAAGAAAAGCAAGAGAAGCTGGTGGATCTGAGACAAACAAAGAGAGATTTACATCTTCAGACAATTAAGAGGAAGCAGATTTTCATTACAGTTCTATTATCAGAAGGATCACTGTGCTGATCAAGTCCTTTTCTGAGAATATATTTATTGAGTAATGCTGGTATTTCAGCATTTCGGCGACCAGGAATTGGGCCAACTCAATCAGCAGGGATTAAAGCAAGGCGTCTAGAGAGGAATTATTGTAGCCAACTCTTCCTTAGTTTGATGATATGTTGTTTTCAACCAGATGACTCACTACTCTCCATTTCAATGTAAAAGATGCAGATCAAAATCTTTTTGGTATTAAGAGGCATGTGTTTCATATGAAAGAACTACCCAACAAGTCAAAGCAGACAGTGACTAGCAGCATTATTAATAATGTAGGTATCAGAGTGACTGAGTACTCACTATGAGCTAACCTCAGCCATACAACCTTTCGTGCAACACCACCCGTTCCGTTAAGAGGAGGCTGTCTGCCTCCGAGTGGAGATGGTCACCTTCCCGAAGGCAGCACAAGGGAGGCCCGGGAGGAGGAGAGGAGGCCAGTGTCAGACAGCGCGGTGACAAGGGTGTGAGTCCCTCTGACTACCCACCTCTGTAACTGTACCTGCTGTCCGACCGGGCGCTGTGGGCCAGGAGTCCGCTGGCCCAGGCTCCGCTCCCAGCTCTAATGACAAACATCCACAACCAGGGTATTTGCGATCTTTGAGTGAGCCCGATCACCTCTCTGAGCCTCAGTTTCCTCCGTAGTAAAATGAAGAGATTGGACTAGGTCAATTTGAAAGTTTCTAGTAATCTGATTCTCCCCTCGAGACTTTACCACTTCTATGTATCTATCAGTTAATTTTCGTGGTAATTACCAAACAGGGCTCTATGGAGGTGAGTCACAAGTTCTGCAAAGAATAAAGCATTCAATAAGTAAGGGACCCATGGAGAATATCTATTTATATATTATTATCTGAAATGAGATTTTACTCGATGAAAGAGTTCTGTGGCTATTCAATTTGCAAACCATGCAATAGAAAACTCAAAGACAAGATGAGCTTTGAAGACTTAAAAGAATGACTTTATGATGCAGGAATTTTAGGCCAAAAGGGATGCAGGGGGAGTCCCTGCCGAAGGGACCCGCAGTCAGGAGCTCTCCCGCATGTCCCCTAACCACCCAGGAGTCAGGCCACCCACACCTGCCACCCCTCCCCCGCCACACACCCCAGTGGGCGCCACGACAGCGAGGGGCTGTCTGGGTGGACAGCGTGTCTGTCACCTCCGAGGGGAGTGGCTCCCCATGCTCCTGGAGCACTTCAGCCGACACGCGTCGTCAAGGATGTTAGAAGAGAAACACGATCACATTAAATGTTGCATACCAGCTGCTGCAAGATGCAGCCTCGTTTCAGAAAATTAAAATGTGAAGAAAGAGAACTCAGAAGCTGAGAAACAGCTTTATCTGCTGGAGTCCCTGTTGTGCTGTCACAGAGCCCAGGGACCTTTACCTCTGTCACCTTTCCCTGCACCCAACCACGAATCTGAGCCCGCATCAGCCGCTCCCAGCCTCACGGGGTTTCTCGTGTGTGCGTGTGTGTGTGTGTGTGTGTGTGTGTGTGTGTGTGTGTGTGTCGAGGGTCGGTTGCTGGTAAGAGGCTGCAAATGAGCTGTGTCTCCCAAGGAAGGGAAACTTTGCACACAGTGGCCCTTTGTGACATGTTCATCCCACTCTTTGTGGAGAAATTGGCCATGCATTAAGATGATGACACTTTTTACCACGTCTTGTATGAAGAACAGTTGCTCACCGCTGCTCCTCTGAACAGCCAGGCGTGACATTTGCACTCCTGCAATCAGTCAGTCACACCCTCAAGGGTGGGCAGCGTGACCATTAATGCTTCTTCCTTCCTCTTTTTTTTTTTTTGAGACAGAGTCTTGCTTTGTTACCCAGCTGTGGCGCCAGCCTAGCTCACAGCAACCTCGAACTCCTGGGCTCAAGCAATCCTCCTGCCTCAGCCTCCTGAGTAGCTGGGACTACAGGCATGCACCACCATGTTCAGATAATTCTTTCTATACATATTAGTTGGCCAATTAATTTCTTTCTATTTATAGTAGAGATGGGGGTCTCGCTCTTGCTCAGGCTGGTTTCAAACTCCTGACCTCGAGCAATCCGCCCGCCTCGGCCTCCCAGAGTGCTGGGATGACAGGTGTGAGCCACCGTGCCCGGCCCTTCCTTCCTCCTTAGTGCTCTGTGTTTACCTCCTCAAAGCAGCCGCCATGCAGTGATGGGTCCACACCAGGGAAGACGAGAAGAGAAGGGTGGAAGAACTTGAAGGATGTAGTCGGTGTGGACGCGTCCTGCCCTCCCTGCTCCTGAACCCTTTACTTACCATCTCCATTGCAAAAGGGAGTCTGAATGGTAGAGGATTTTGTCCTGTGCAAGTAACGGAAGATGAGCTCCAGTGGCTAAAACCATGAGGAAAAACAGCTCATGGAACAAGCATTTCCAAGGTGGGGTGATTCTGGACTTGGTTCATTCCGAGGCTCGGTGATGATACCAAGCACCCGGGTTCTTGTCGAATTTCTCCCCAGCCATCCTCAGCATTTCAGCAATCACGCGACAGAAAACCCTCAAGGATGAGATGAGCTTCCCTCTGAATCCCAAGAAAACTGCAGGGCCAATAGGCCCCACTCACATTTTTGTTTTTTGATTTTTTTTTTTATTTCAGCATATGATGTGGGTACAAATGTTTAGGTTAGATGTGTTGCCTTTCTCCCCCCCCTCCCCCCGGGAGTCAGAGCTTCAAGCATGTCCACCCCCCAGATGGTGCACATGGCACCCATTATGTATGCGTATACCCATCCCCCTCCCCCTCCCACCTGCCCGACACCCCATAAGTGTTACTCCTATACGTGCACTCAGGTGTTGATCCGTTAATACCAATTTGCTGGTGAGTACATGTGGGGCTTATTTTTCCATTCTTGGGACACTTCACTTAGTAGAATGGGTTCCAGCTCTATCCAGGAAATACAAGAGTGCTAGATCACCGTTGTTTCTTATAGCTGAATAGTACTCCATGGTATACACGGGCCACATTTTATTAATCCACTCATGGATTGATGGGCACTTGGGTTGTTTCCACATCTTTGCACTTGTGAATTGTGCTGCTATAAACATTTGAGTACAGGTGTCTTTTTCATAGAGTGACTTTTGTTCTTTTGGGTAGATGCCCAGTAATGGGATTGCTGAATCCAATGGTAGATCTACTTGTATGGCTTTAAGGCAGGGGTCCCCAAACTTTTTAAACAGGGGCCCAGTTCACTGTCCCCCAGACAGTTGGAGGGCCGTTGGAGAGTGTGGCGCACATTCCACACATGCGCACTGTGGGCCCGGGACGAGTCAGCTGCTAAGCAGGACAGGCAGCGGCGGCCAAAACACCCACGGGGCCGGATAAATGTCCTCTGCGGGCCGCACGTGGCTGGTGGGCGATAGTTCGAGGACCCCTGCTATAAGGTATCTCCATATTGCTTTCCACAGAGGCTGAACTAGTTTGCAGTCCCACTAGCCCACGTTTTGATAGAAGTGGAAGAGGGGATCATCTTTACCTTGTGCCTCTTTTTAAGAACTAAGACATTTTTTGCAGAATGCCACCCTTCCAGAAGATCTTCTCCCATCTCCTTGCCAGAACCGAGTCGCATGTGTGTCAGTGAAACAGTCACTTCGAAAGGCAATGACTACTGGTGATTGGCTGAGATCAGTTAAGATTGATCGGGTCACTCTTTTGCTAATAGCCCTTACTGGCTGCCTGCAGGGCCCAGCATGTCCCTCTGTAATGTGGCTCATTGATACCATGCTGAGCTGGGTAGCCTTCTCCTCACCCCTGACGACCTGCCACACTGAGCTACCTTCGGTATGCGTGCAGTTTGCTTCCTCACCTCCCAGATGGATGCGACTTGTGTTGCCTGGCCCAGAACACTGTCCCTCTCCAGCCCTGTAGCCTTCAGGTCTCCGCTGCCTGATTGGAGTCCCCGAAGTCTCGGCTGGACTTTCCTGTCCGTTTTGACAGCCCCGTAGGTTTTCCCTGACATAAACCACCGAGGTCTCACAGATTCTCTGACGTTCCTTCAGGACAAGGGCTGCTTTTGTGCATAGTTGCCACTCTGGCGCGTGGAAAGGATCTGGATGTTTGTAAAAGATAATACCTGAGTTGATCCTTAGAGAATACGTTGGAGCAACGTTCGCCTTAAAGATACTCTAGTCCTTTCGCCGGTTTGCGATCTTGGCTGAGGGTTGGGCACAGGCGTGAAAACTACAAGCCATAACTTTTGTGTGGAACTATAATTTTTAAAAGTTTCTAAGACTTTTGGCATTTGTGGACCATGTATGTACTTTGTATCTGGATCACACAAATCACCAATAAATGTAAACATTTTGAAAAGACTCATCACAATTTAAAAAATAAAACTGAAGTATAGTATGTCAACATATCACTGTCATCATTATCGATAGTTCCACACAGGTAAAAAGGCAATACTTGCTTACCGTCTTTCACTGAGGGGGATATGAACACTATAAGCCATTGGACAGGTTTCTCTTTGTTCTATTAAATTACAACATTCTAATTCACGATGAAAGGTTTGGGAATTAGTCAGCAAGTGGATCTTTCCAATGCTTATGAGGAAATTATGGTGAGACTTCTCACTAAGATGGATGTCTCTGCTCCACTAGCAATAAACCAGGCACTTGAGCGTGGATGTTTCAATCTGGGAGATGGTAATGGATGAATTATTAAGTCCAATCTGGGTGAGTTCAGCTTTGGAAAGTGTTTTTTTCATATTTTTTGTGGGCATGTTCTTAAATTTTTAAATATGTTCCTGATGTAGGATCAGTTTATTTCTCCAATGAGTGAAGAAAATCAGCTAGAATTGGAAAAAACTGAAATGCTCAGGAATCAAACCATTTATGTCATAATCAGTCTTTTAAAAGAAATCTTTATAGCTTATCCTCAACATTAAGAATCATTATATTTCAGCCCTGGAGTGATAGCTTTAAGCTATTCAATATGTTGATAATATCATATAATATGAAATCATAGAAATAGTCTTTAGTAGGGTAACCACACATCCCTGAGATAGTTCCAGTTTATGTCTATTATCTCAATAAAAATATTAAAAGTGCCCCCCTTTTACTCTCAAGAGTGTACTTTCTCAGACAATAAATTAGACAGTCTCCCCGATCCTTCCTGGCATTAATAGTGTTATGTAATGTAGGAGTGTTTCTATATATGATCTCATGCGAGTGTTTTTGAATAAATTGCATTTCTATATATGGTCTCATGGATATTTTTTCCTATGACAATGTGAAAAAAGAGAATTTTTTTAGTCACTGCCCATTTTTCCCCCACATTGCATGTTAAATAGTTCCATCGTTAGTAGATAGAATTTGATCCTATTTATAATGGCCATCATTTCCTTCAACCCCAAGTCAAGACCAGGACTGACAGTGCCGAACACCATGCTCTCTGAGAGTGCAGCCCTGGGAGGCCAGGTAGTCAGGAGTAGATTCTTTTACTCTCATAGAAACACCCTTCCTAGCTGTCCATACCTGTCGACAATGATCCAAATGCACCTTTCCATATTACCTCTCGTAAAGGAATTTTCAGTGAATGAACAATGTCTTCTTTGTAGTAGGATGGGGTTTCAGTGGTGAGTGAAACAAATGTCACCAAGCACTTCACCTTCATAGATGGATGGCAAGTGCTCCAGAGTGGATTCATACTCAGCGTGTCTGTGGTTCCATCCAACCAAAAAGAACACACACACACACACACACATGCATGCACGCCACGTGAATGTGTGACACTGCTTCCACACCCTACGCCGTTGTCATTGTGCGACTTCAGTCGTTCCATTTGATAAAGGAATTATCTAATAGCTCATTCTAGTTCCTCTCAAGCACTGTATTCTAGTATTTCTAGAAGTTTTATAAACTTCTCAGCAATAGTATGGCCTGTGTCTAATTTTGCAATGAGGAGTAAAACTATGAATGATATTAATATCTTAATAATATTGATCTCTTTGTGACAAAATACATCGGTTCCCTCTTTAAATGTATTATTGAGGACTTGTGCTGGAAAAACTTCTTTAGTTTACTAGAGAAGTCACTCTTCTCTATTTGAAAATTATGGGAAAGTTCTGCTGGCTTCATACAACTGTTTGGCAAAATTTCAATATAGTGTATCCTGGCCAGGTGCGCTGGCTCACGCCTGTAATCCTAGCACTCTGGGAGGCCGAGGCGGGAGGATCGTTTGAGTTCAGGAGTTCGAGACCAGCCTGAGCAAGAGCAAGACCCCTGTCTCTACAAAAAAAAAAAAAAAAGAAATTAGCTGGACAACTAAAAACATATAGAAAAAATTAGCGGGGCATGGTGGTACATGCCTGTAGTTCCAGCTACTTGGGAGACTGAGGCAGGAGGATCACTTGAGCTCGGGAGTTTGAGGTTGCTGTGAGCTAGGCTGATGCCACGGCACTCTAGCCCATGCAACAGAGTGAGACTCCATCTCATAGAAAAAAAAAAGAAGAGAAAAGAAATAGTGTATCCAGAAATAGGGATAAATGGATTACTGATCCAATAGTTCCTTTTGGCATTTTCTTTTTTAGATTGCAGGTATAAAATTATCTAATTTGCAGATCACCTTGAACCAGAGCATACAGATTCACATTCTATATTTGCACAAAATTTCTGATCACCACTTACAATTATGACATTTTTCTGAGTTCTTAGATTTATGATACATTTCTATAATTATTTTGCATTTTGGAAAACCATTTTGAGACTCTGGTCTATTTTTATTAATTGGAGAAATAATAAAACTAATAATGATGTTATATATGTGCTGACTTTCCTGGTAAAGCATAATAAAGCATAAAAGATTTAAGAACAAATTGGTTGTTATGCCTATAACAGAATTTCTGTGAAAGTCACAATCTTATGTTTAAAATTTGAGACGTGCACATTGAACCAAAGTCTCATCGCTCTTTCCTGAAAACCAGGGATTAGCAGTGTTCTGAGATCACATTTTTACAAGAATGCCTAAAAAATGGGTCCACCAGTTGCCTACATGTTGATCTCTGGTCACCAGAAGAGCATAATTATCTCTTAAAACTATAGGACTGAAAATTTATTATCCTGGGTGTCATACCAAAATATCACTTTAGCAAAGAGAAAACCATGTTCTCAAATATATTCCAGAAATGAAGCTTGTACAAGTTTCCTTGGTTACAATAGTGGCATTTCACAATCCTTGCAGCCTGGAAGCTCTCTCTACATTGCAAGAACACAGAATGCTCTACCAAACAGATAATATTAGTAACCCATAGCAATCAAGAACCTTATAAAGCTCAGAACTTTACGAAGTTTAACCACAAAATAAAGACATAGGTTTCACAAAGCTATATGTGAAAACTGTCCTGTTAATCTGTTCTTTTATTCTTTCATGCAGTGATCCTTCAATGAACACTTATTGAATGACTATTCCTTCAACTTACTACAACCTCTGCTCTGCCCTCCCTACCCCACACCATTTACCCTGTCATTAAGTTTTTGTAGCAGGTTCTCAGTCTTAGCTTTTAATCCTTTTTTAAAAATTGAAGTACAACTGACATACAATGTTTGTACAGACTTTAAGTGTACTGTTCAAGTAGTTTTGACAAATATATATTAAGAAGTAGAACATTTCTATAAAATAAGTTTTGAATTATGATTATATTTGTAATATAAAGAAGATTTTTTTGAACCATTTAACACATACTTGGTCATATTTTTAGGTCTCTTTAATAGCATTTTAGACACAGCTGAAGAAAAAATTACTGAACTAGAAGGTAGATTGGAAAAGTTACCTCTGCCATTTGGGAAAGTTGAGCCATCTTCTACACCCTCTATCTACTGTGTGAAGGGTTCTGGTTGCCTCACTTCCTTGCCAAGACTTGGCATTGTCAGAGCTTAACACTTTTGGCCATCTGAGAGGATACTTGATAAACATATCATATAGCACATTGATTCCACCCTTGGTGTAGGTCCCTGGTATATGTCCACCTGGTACACATTCACCCTTGGCATAGGTCCCTGGACATGTGCACCAGTAGATAAGACTATTTAGAGTGGCATTGTTTGTAAAAGTAAACTATTACAAATCACCAAAATGTTCAACTTATAAAGAAGAAATATCTTTTAATCTATTTGCACAATGGAATACTATATAGTAGTGAAGACAGTTGAATGGGAGCTACAAATTTCATTGTGGATTTATTTTATAAACATAATGTTGATGAAAAAAGCATGTCACAAAAGAATAGCTTGCATGATTATTTGGATATAAAGGTCAAAAACTTACAAACATAAACTATTATTTATAGATATACATATATGTGATAAAACTAAAGATAAGCCAGGAAGCAATGCAAATTTCAGGATAGCAGGATACCAATTTCCTTTTGAGAAATAGTAGCAAGTTGACCACAAAGGGGTACACTGGGAGCATCCAAGTCATTGTTTTGTTTCTTAAGTTGGGTCACATGGGCATTCATTTCATGACTATTTATACACTATTGTTATATATTGAACTCATCTGTATGTATCTTTTTGTCCAAATTTCCACCCTTTACAAGGCCACCAGTCCTATTGAAGTAGGGCCCACCCTAATGACCTCATTCTAACTTGGTTACCTCTATAAAGACCTTATCTCCAAATAAGGTCACACTGTGACCTTCTGAAGTAAGGGAGTTAGGATTTCAACATAGCTTTTGGGGGAAGATACAATCCAACCCATAACAGATGGTGCGTTTATTTTGAGCATCTTGAGTTTCAGATTCCTTTGAGACATTCAAGGAGGCAGTTTGATATATGAATCTGGAATTTAGAAGAGAGGTGTGGATGACTAGAAGTGTAAATTTGACAGTAACAAGAAGACAGGCGGTAACTGAGGCCATTTAAAAAGAGAGTATTGGGCCAGGCATGGTGGCTCACGCCTGTAATCTTGGCTCTCTGGGGGGCCGAGGTGGGTGGATCACTCTAGGTCAGGAGTTCAAAACCAGCCTGAGTAAGAGCAAGACCCCGTCTCTAATAAAAATAGAAAGAAATTAATTGGCCAACTAAAAATATATAGAAAAAATTAGCCGGGCGTGGTGGCGCATGCCTGTAGTCCCAGCTACTTGGGAGGCTGAGGCAGGAGGATCGCTTAAGCACAGGAGTTGGAGGTTGCTGTGAGCGAGGCTGACACCACGGCACTCTAGCCCGGATAACAGAGTGAGACTCTGACTTAAAAAAAGAAAAAGGAAGAGAGTATTGGGTAAGAAGAGGAGTCTGGGCACTGATGAGAGAGATGAACTGGCAGAGGAGATGGAGAAAGAGAAGCCATGGAAGGAGGAGAACACAGAGGAACACAGGACAGGCAGGAGGCTGTTTCCAGAAGGCAGGGAGCGGGCAGTGGTGTGACATGCAGTTAAGAGGGCAACGGGATGAAGACTGAAGGGGCTTCTGAGCGACTTCAGAGCTGCTGGGTGAAGTTGAAGCGAGACCAGGGCAGGTGGCACAGTGAGTGGGGGACCAGAAAGTAGCCAAGAGCCTGTGGACCCCTCTGGACAAAGCTACCTGTGACAGGGGGAGAGGAGCAGCTGGGCAGGTGGAGGCCAAGGTGGGGTGGGGGAACATTGTCGTCTGAGTCCAGATGGGAGAGGGTAGAGCTGTTTAAGTGCTGATAAGAAGGATGGGGGGGGGTGATGATATGGAAAGAGGAGGATAACTCACACGTTGCCACGGTTCTGAGAAAATAAAAGGGCAGAGACTTCAGAGTATGGGCGGAGGGAACCTCTTTCATCTTAAAGGAGGGAAAGAGGAGAGGGCGGGCACAGACGTTGCTAGCAGGAAGCTGAGCACACACCCCTTCTTCTCGTGGCTCCTGCTTTCTCTGTGTTGAGGACACAAAGTGACCTGCTGAGAGTGAGCGGCAGGGTCAACGGCTCCGGGACCTCGGAGGAGGTTTGAAATGCTCACTATAATGCGCGCACTTGTGGGTTGATTAGCAAAGCAGAATATGGATTCTAGAGAAACTCCTAGCTTCAAGCTGTCCTCCTGCCTCAGCCTCTCAAAGTGTCAGGATTACAGGCATGAGCCACTGTGCCCAGCCAAATGTCTACTTCATTCCAAGGAGAATATGGAACTTCTGAAGGTTTTTGAGCAGGGATCTAAAAACTAGAGTTGTATTTTGGGAAAAGTTATCTGGCAGCTGTATAGTGTGAATTATAGTGGGAAAGGCTGACTCTACACTCGCTGAGTAACCTTCTTGATACAAATTTTTTCTGGAGTAGGCTCTTCTACTGGCAAGCAAGCGTGTCGAGAAGCTGATAAAATATCCTGGTCTCTCAGGCAGTCATATTTCTCAGGATAAATTAATAATATAATCTTATGGTTCATAAATCAGTCCATCTATCCATTGATGGATTTGCTTACTACTTTAAAATGCCCCTTCTGCATAAATCTAAGACTTTTAAACATACACAAATACAGCAGTTAAATAAATCATAAATGAAAATGAAAAAGCATGTAGGAGAAGTGGAAAGATAATTATCTAGGATAAGGATCTAGAATAAAATGATCAATCTAACTGATCATCATGAGCTCTAGCTTCTGGAAAGTCTAGGCATAAAGGGAATCTGAACTGTGCATTTGTTATTGACTAATAAAAGAAGATTTATTATTATTTTTTTAGGGAAGACTAGCTTTTTCTTTTTGGAATCTAATAGAAAATTAGCATATACTTTCTAGTGAAGTCCAGTTTCTAGATAATGAAAAATCAATCTTCATAAAGTCATTTTTTTTTTTAAGAGACAGGGTCTTGCTCAGTCTCTAAGCGCGGAGCAAGTGGTTATGCCGGTAAAGCGGCGCGATCACAGCTCATGGCAGCACTGAACTCCTGAGTCCGAGCAATCCTCCTGCCTCAGCCTCCCAAGTAACTGGGGCTAGACACCTGTGCCACCACACCGGCTAATTTTTCTTCTTTTTTGTAGAGATGGGGTCTCACTATGTTGCCCAGGCTGGTCTCAAACTCCTGGCCTCAAGCAATCCTCCCACCTCAGCCTCCCAGAGCGCTGGGATTACAGGTGTGAGCCACCGTGCCTGGCCCATAAAGTCATTTCTAATGACTAGTTGTCATGAGCAGTCACTCAGAGCCTAATAATTCCTCTGAATTGATAGAGAAGATTCTCTGAACCTATAAGACCAAGGACTAGAATGGAAGCATCGTGGCTGTTTTGTCATTTATGTATCAACATTCAGAGCAGAGCAGCACTGAGAAAGCCATGTTTTGTCTGTCACAGAGCATGAAGTTCGCGGCTGTCCTCACCCCAGAAATAGTCTGGCTAACGTTCTTTTAGAAAAGTGGGTTATTTCAACTTATTTTAAAATATGACATGTTTTAACATATTGAAAAGTACAGAAAATAAATATCCATTTGTCATCACCAATATTTAGCAAGTGTCCCTATATTTTCATATTTGACTCCATTTTTTTTTTTAACAAATAAAGCTTTTTAAGATAGAATTGAAGCCTCTTTTTCACCCTCTCTAATCCCAGTTCCCTCCTTTTTTTATTGGAGTCAACCTGCGTCATGAAGTTGCTGTGTATCCTTCCCATCTGTGCCTTTCTTGTTTTATTGCAGATATTAGACATAAACAATATATGATATGCATTTTGTGTATTAGAACTTCATGTAAATGGTACCAAACTATAGGAATTATTTTACAACATTTTATCCACCATTGTGTGTGAGATTTATTCATCAACATCTACTTGTTGATGTAGTCCATTCAGTATTCTATTGTGAAATATATATATAATTTCTGATCTCCAATTAATGTACATGTGAATTGCTTCCAACTTTTGATTACTACAAATAATGCTGCCCTGAGCATCCTTCTATCTGTCTCCTTCAGCACTCATGCAAGGAATTCTCTTGGGAATACACTCAGAAATGGAATTGCTGCATCATGAAGTATAAATATCTTAAATGTTATTCTATATCATCTAATTGCTCTCTGAACTGGTTGAACTAATTTATACTACCACCAGCAGAATATTAAAGCTCCCATTTTATTATAGCTCCTGTTTTAGAATAAAAACTTTTTTTAATTAAAAAGTTTGCCATACATTTTTAATAAAAATGTTGTACAAAGTGGTAGCTCATTGTTTTGATTTCCAGAATCATTGGTGAAGAATTTTGTTTTTTAAAAAAAATTTTTTTTAGGCAGGTCTCGCTCTGTTGCCCAGGCTAGAGTGCCATGGCGTCATCCTAGCTCGCTGTAACCTCAAATTTCTGGGCTCAAGCTATCCTCCTGCCTCAGCCTACCAAGTAGCTGGGACTACAGGTGTGCACCACGAAACCAAGCTAATTTTTCTATATTTTGCAGAGACAAGGTCTTGCTCTTGCTCAGTCTGGTCTTGAACTCTTGACCTCAAGCTATCCTCTCACATTGGCCTTTCAAAGTGCTAGGATTACAGGCATGAGCCATCTCACTCAGCCCGTTTTTCAAATGTTTACTGGCCATCAGTTCTGCCCTCCTGTGAAATGCCTGAACAAATCCTTCACTTGTTTTTATATATGGTCATTTGTTTTTTTCCTACTAATTAGTCTGATTGCCATATATAGTCTTATAGCCTGTTTTTTTATTATATGAGGGTTTTCTTTTATTTCTTTATTTGCTTGCTGTAATATATTAAAGTTCATTAAGAACATCATGACATTCCTATCCTAAGTGTTTTAGCATATATTTCTAAAAAGTAAAACCATTTTCTATATAACCACCATAGAAGTGAATATCTAACAATGTTAATGATTACATTATTCAGTTTATATTAATATTTTCTCAATTGCCCTAAAAATGGCTGTTATTGCTCATTTTTCCAAAGGTCCCAGCAAGATCTACATGTGGCGTTTGGTTGTGTTTCTTAATAGAGTCACACACCCCTGCCAGTCCAGCCACACATACACACAGCTGTGCTCTGTTGTCTCTTGCCATTGACTTGACCGACTGAGACAGTCACGCCAGTTGTCCTGGATTGTGAACTGTCTTTGAGATTTTTCCGATTGTTTCCTCGTGGTCTCCTTTAGCATTTTTCTCTTGATGCCCTGTACTTCCTTAAACTTTACTGTTACATTTCCTTCTCCAATTCTACATTATTCTTTATACCCATTGGTTGCAATCGGTTGCAAAGTTTCCTGGTGAATCAGCTTTGAGTCCTCAACTGAAAATCAAAGTCCTCTTCATCTGAGAAAGGCATCCCCTCCTCCTCAGAGCTGCAGGAGGGAAGTGCATGCAAAGATAGTGCGGGCCACAAACCTGCAGAGCTCGCCGGCTGGCTGGTTACTCGGGCAAGAGCTGGTGTTGGAGTCTTGAGGTCTCAGCTTGGGTCAGCATCTGGAAGGCATTCCATAACTATTTGAGATAATAGATCCAGTGTTCACGGTGTCTACGGCACTGTAGTTAAAACCTGAGGCTGGGTAATTAATTCATAAAGAGAGGAGATTTATTTGGCTCATGGTTCTGCAGAATGTTCAAGAAGCATGGCACCAGGGTCTGCTTCCGGTGAGGGCCTCAGGAAGCTTCCATTCATGGCCGACGGCAATGGGGGCCACGGTGTCGCATGGTGCAAGAAGAGCAAGAGAGCTGTATGAGTCGTAAATATGTTCTATTGTCTGTGATTTATTTGAAAAAATATTGGTGGTGTCTTTGCCCCGTATGAGTTTTAAATGTACCAACAGGAAATCTGATATAACATAAAACTCACCAAAATAATGCATATTTCCACGTTTTGTTAAACACAATCCTACCTTTGCTATTATAATTACTTTTCAGAATGACTAAAGTTTGGGGTGACCCATTAGGATGGTTGTCGAAGGAAACAAACCTGCCTTTAGGAATATCTTACACACAGCAGCCTCTAGGGGGAGGGACCTCTTGGGGCTAAAGCAAAAGAGATCTCAATATTTTTTGTCACCAGCATGAAAAGGAATTACCAAGAAATGTACCCACAGGCATTGAAGACCTGAAACTTTTTCAAATTATACTACGCTAGGGAGAACGTAATAAAAATGTTTCTTTGGAAACTTATGGACTAGACTGGGAGGACATAAATTTCATTTCTTCCAGAGAACTTGTGTTTACCCTTCCTTAATCACAGGATGGGCCATAAGTCCACCATGGCTCTGTTTAACTTCCTGACTAATATTCCTGAATGGACCACTCTGAAAAACTTTCTATCTTTTCCCGATAATAACCAGTTAGATGTCTTGATGGAAAAAAGGAATGATCCCAATAATAAAAATTACAAAACCCCCAGGAATAGATTTAGCAAGAAATGCCCAGATGAGCTCTACTGAGGAATATAAAAGACTTTAATTATTGGAATCATTACTGAAAAGATGCCAACTGTCCCAAATTAATAATATGCCTAACATAATTACCAATAAAAATTCTAAAGCATCTTGGTAAAATACTTCAAAAATTTATCTGAAGAATGAACTGAATAGCCAGAAAACTTCTAAAAATGAGAGTAATAAATTATAACTGCCCTGCAAGATCTTTAAATGTGTAAAACAAAGTCCAAAAGCATGTACAAGAAATTATTAAATGATGAATGTGACTATTAAAATCAGTTTCAAAGGGACAGACAATTCAATAGACATTGTGGACAATTATCTAACCAATATAAAATTAGGTCATTACTTGGTATCGTATGCCAGAATAGATTCCAGGTGAATTAAGGGTTAATTGTAAAAAATGAAACCATAAAATTATCAAAAGAATTTGGATTTGGATTATTTATATATTCCCAGGAAGGCAAATGGCATTTCTAAGAAAAACCAGAGGGCATAATGGAAAAAAATTAATAGAAATGGTTACAAAGATTCTCCATGGTCCTGATGATGATGATGATAAAGTTGAAAGAAAAATGACAATCTTATCTTTATCTTTAATATGCAAATAAGCCTTAAGTCTAAAAGTATCCACACTGTACTACTAAAAGAATTGTAATGTAGGGAGAGGAACAGAAAACAGGCACTTTTTACTTTGTTCATTTTTAAAAAAGAAAATGTAGTGGGCTTATGGGCAATTCTTACCTATATTCTCCTGTGTTTTCCAGGTTTTATTTTTTTAATAATAAACACACACGACTTTGTTTATCAGGATAAAACCACATAATCATAAAAGTAACTCTAAGGCTTTAAAGTATGCTAAAGGCAAAAGTAACTCGAAGAAAGAAACACTCTTAAAAATAAATTTTAAAAAGACAGTTATCCCAATTAAAAATAGGCAAAGGGTATGACTATAAAAAAGCAGTTTGTAAAAGAACTAAGAATGGCCAGTAGGCATAATAAAATATATTACACTAGTCATCAAGGCAGTGCAAATTAAAATAATCATGAGATATCACAGTGGTCTGTGAAATTGGCAAAGATTAAAGAGAAAGAAAGATAATAGAGCTGGTAGGGGTTTGAAGGAAACATGCTTGCAAGCAGCGCTAGTGGGAATACAAATTTGTAGAGTAGTTCTAAAGGGTAGTTTAACAAACATGTCAAAAGCCCTAAAATGTGCTACCCTTGGACCCCCAAATTTTGTTGTCAGCAATTTTTCCTAAGAAAATAATCCAACGAGTACACAAAGACTATCAAAGTGTTATTTGTAATAGTGAAAGCTGGAAACCGTCTAAATGTGCATCCGTGGGGGAGGAGGTAAGCATCCGCAGAAGTGGAACGCCACGCAGTCCTCTTGATGGGGAGCTGCATTTCTTCAACTGGAAATGTGTCCACGGAATTGTGGAAGAGACAGGTTATGAAACGGAATTTATAAGGCAATCGCACTTTTAAATTGTAAGCCTGTGTGTGTGCGCGCGCATGGGCGTGTGAGTGCGTGCGTGCATGCGCATGGGTGTGAGCGTGCGTGCGTATGCGTGCGTGCGTATGCGTGCGTGTGTCCGTATGCGTGTGTGCGTACAAAAGCAGAGAAGAAACTCTGGGAGAAAAACGCCCTCCCCGACCCCACCTTTTCTCTGGCAGGTGATCCTGGGGCGTTTTTTTTTCCTTTGTAAGTCCTTTATCTGATGTTTAAAATTATTTTTAGTTAGCACGTATTCGTTTATACTCAGAAAATTGTAATGTGTGAAAACAACCCGGCGTCGCTGATGCCCGTCTCGCCCTGTGGCGTGTCCCAGGTCACACCCGGCCCAACTGTCGCGCACCGGTCCCACTCAGACAGACCCGCCCTGGACTCCGAGCCGGCGCTGAGGAGGTGGAGGGCTTTGGTTGAGGCTTAATTTCTCTAATGCGCAATTCGCTTATCTGTGGTGTAGGGAAACTATTTCATGACGATATTAGAGGAGTCAGCGAAGTGCTGAAAACTTCCCCTGACTTCTGTGACGCCCAGGGAAGAGTGTAAGTAGACTCATCTGCTATGTTAAATAGAATATAGTGTTACTCTTCATCTAGTACATACAGTATTGCTATACATATTACTATATATATTAGAATATAGTATTACTCCCAATCCCTTCGTGTACCAAGTGGACTTTCATCATGACAAAATTGAAAATTTGGTATAAAGCTATGTTTTTTTATGTACCTGAAAGTTGGCAAAAGTAGGCAAAAATTCAGTCAACAACTACTGAATTTAAATATTATTACACATGTGTAGATATTCTTATGATGAGTTGGTCATGTTTGTATGAGTAATAAAATAAAAACATTATGTAATTAGTAAACAATTACACATTCATTCCATAAAATTTATTTTTCTTGCCTTTATTTCCTGCTTATTTCTACAGATAGTGACTACCTCATCTTATTATAATGAAGATTTTTACTTAATTTATGTTCTATTGATAGTGAATACCTGAAGGATTAAAATGTAATTTTATTCAAAGTATACATAATTGGTGTGTATTTTAATTGTAAAAGTATATTACTGGAAATATTAAAATTTTGAATTATTTTTATTCATACGAAAAGTTATTTTTCTTTTAAGATGTTTAAAAGTATATATTTACAGTTAAATGCAAATCATAACAAGTGATTAACGATCTTAAAAATCAAATTTATTTAACACATTGCCACACTAGGAAAAAAAAATTTTCCTAGGGCCCAAGGTGTTTTATTATGAAAATAGAATAAAAATTTTGAAAGCAAAATGATCCTTTCCAATTTAATGAAAAATTTGTGGGTTTTTTTTTAATTGTTTTCTGTGTGAGAGTTATATGCAACTTGAAAATAGTCCATGTGGCTCTTAAGGTAAAGAGATGTATGAGTTACATATGATTCACAAGGCCCCAGGCTCAAAACTAGTGTGAGTTAAATACAACTCACTTGGCAGTTAATGTGTTAAATATGGCTGAATTTGAATTATCTTGTAAATTTAACTCAATCATAGTAAATACCTTTTAGAAAACAAAACCATTTGTAGTTCTAGTGCTAAATGTCTATCAAGTTGACAATGTAGAGAATTGGTATCGTACTTTTACTCATACTTAGACCAAGGGTTCTCAAAATTTTTAGTTTCAATACTTTCAACTATAAAAAATTATTAAAGACTCCAAAAAGTCTGGGTTTACATGGATTACTTTATCAATATTTACATGTTACAATTAATACTGGGAAGGTGGCCAGGCGCGGTGGCTCACGCCTGTAATCCTAGCTCTCTGGGAGGCTGAGGCAGGCGGATTGCTCAAGGTCAGGAGTTCGAAACTAGCCTGAGCAAGAGCGAGACCCCATCTCTACTATAAATAGAAAGAAATTAATTGGCCAACTAACATATATATAGAAAAAATTAGCCGGGCATGGTGGCACATGCCTGTAGTCCCAGCTACTCGGGAGGCTGAGGCAGTAGGATCACTTGAGCCCAGGAGTTTGAGGTTGCTGTGAGCTAGGCTGACGCCACGGCACTCACTCTAGCCTGGGCAACAAAGCGAGACTGTGTCTCAACAAAAAAACAAAACAAAACAAAACAAAAAAATACTGGGAAGGTTTTAAAACATGAGAATACATAAATATAGACACCATTAGCTCTCAGAGCAATAAAAGGCATTACATGTCTGGCAGCCTCTAGAAAACTCCACTGTACACTCGTGAAAGCATGAGAATGAAAAAGGCAAATAACATTTTAAGAAAAAAGTTTGACCTTAGAGAACCTGAAAGAGTCTTGGGGTCTTCTGAGGTCACTAGAACCACTGATAGAACAACATACTACACAATTTAAGAGTAATATAAGTTGCTTAATATTACAACATGATCCTTGGCCATCGCATGCCACTGTTGCAAGTACTGTCCTTAGCCAGGAATGCTTTTGCACTCATGAATTTGGAAGAGAAGCCAGAATAGGGGCACTCACCAATACCACCAAATGACACTTCATTACGGAAGAATCCATTGCATTAGAGCTATCTAACAGACCGGCTCTGACAAGTTAATTTGTCTTTTCTCTTGCTTAAGTACTTTCTCCACTCTCCCTGCGGCCCCTGAAGAGTGTTAGTTCTGATAGCCGTGCCAGCTCTCATTGTCACCTTCCAAGTGCTACCTTCTGGGTCTTCTCAACCCCAGCCAGTGACTTTTTAGTATCTTCTCATTTGAAATTCCGTTCTGTTCAGGAGTTCCCCCTTCCCCGTCTTTCTGGTGCCTATCCCAAACTCCTGGAGGCTTATGCAAGGTCCCAGTGAGGTCCCCAGGAGAGGAAAGTGGGTCCACTCCGGTGTCCTTCTATCACAGCCCCTACCCACTCCACCAGGCCTCCTGGGCCAGCCTTGTTCCGGTCACCCTCAGCCCGAGGGGCTTGCTGCAGAGACAGTGAGAGCCTGTCGCCACGTGGGCGCCCGTCCGGCCCCCACTGGGCACCTCGGAGCTGAAGATGCGTGCAAGCCCGTAGCTGTGACTTCCTCCCACCGCCGGCCCGGCCTTGCATCCCAGGTCTCCACTGCCTGGGCCTGCGGGTTCCCAGAGCAGCCCCAGGGCACACCTGCTCCGTCTCCCCCTCTCTCTCAGGTAACTTCCCCCCTGCAAGCCCCTCTGGCTCCTCTGCGCCTTGTAAGTCGTCAGAAGCTTGGGGGCAGACCCTGGCCTCCTGGCGCTCAGATCTCGCGGCCACCGCCCTGTGGGCTCCCCGCAGACCGCTCAGCTCCAGGCGAAGGACGGACCGAGCCTCTGTGCTCTTGGCCCCTCAGCTTCGGGGCCTCTGGCGGCGCCCCGCTCCCCCAGGCTCACTCCGGGTGCAGGAGCGCAGGGCAGGGACTTGGCCGCAAACTCTGCTCCCTCTCCCTGGCCGGGAGCTGTCTGCTGGTCCCGGCGACAGGGCGGACGCGGCGTCTCCTCCGTGTCTTCGCACCGGTCTGGACAGCTCTCCCGCCGTATGTGTGTCCTGAAAGGCGACTCCGTCCTGCTCCGGCACATCTGCAGCGGAGCAACGCGAGACCGCGGCTGCCGCGGTGCTACTGCGCCCCCTCCTCACCCCAGCTTGCTCTCCTTCGCATTTTCCTTCTCTCTACTTTCGGTGGAGGCCAGCGTTAAGTGTCCACTGACCACTGCTTGCTCGCGAACACAGACCAACAAGGGGTCTCTTTGAAAAGGCCCCTTTGTGGGTTGGGGAACAGTCACGAGGGTCCCGCGCTGGCCCCCTCTTGCGGTCGCCGGAACGGGTTCCGTGCGGAAATGGGACCACGTGCCCGGGCTGGCAGAGGCCCCCGGCGGGGTTTCCGGTCGTCACCTTTACAAGGCCCGGTATGGCTCAGGCTTGAGGCCACCGGTCTGGTCTCGCTGCAGTCCTTCCCAGCTCCCTCGACGACGCAGTCACTTTGCAATCGTCCCTCCGGAGCTAGGCTAGTGTCCCCAGGGCTTTGTCAAAGGGGCGCTTCCGTGCACGCCCTCCTGGCTTTTCTCACGGAGGGTGACTTCAAAGGCTCGGCAGCCCCGGGAAGGGAAGAGTGACCATGAAGGAAATCCCAACTGGAGGAAGGTTTGCTTTGGCAGCTGCTCGATGGCCGGTGGGTGGGGAGGTGCCCGCGCCCACGGGTCCCGGCAGCTGGAGGCAAGTGTTCTCTGTGGTCTGGCTTCTTCCCGGTCCCTTTGAGGCTGGCAGCCCCAGCTCCTAGCAGCTTATGTAAATTTCCCGAGGCCTCTCCACTGATCCCTTTATCTGTAGCCAGCACAGGACTCTCCTAATCTTGCACTGTGCCGGTGTCTGCACTCGGTGGGGAGAGGCTCCAGCACGAAGGTGGGGCCGCAGCTATTCCGTCCGGGTTTGTCTCAAGGCTGTTGGGCCCAGCTGGAGTGAGTGACTGAAGGCCTATCCGAGAGCCTCCCGCCCCTCAGCGTGGGCCTCCCCCCAAATCCTAAAACCTTACTTACGTCCAGCTTTGTTGCCTTGTGCAGAGGCTGTACATTTTTAAAGATAAAAAGAAAACATCGTGTGAACCAAAGCAATCACAGGCTGAATTCACCCTGCCGATCACCACTTCAGGACCCCAGCTGACTTGCCTGAATTAGGAATTCTCAACCCAGTTTAAGTCATGGTGACCTTCTCTTGTAGTGCTTGTTTATTTAAAATGCTTTTGAAAAGGCCTCAATCCCCAAAGTCCAGAAATCCATCCACACAGCCCCCAGGGTAAGTGTCTGCTTAGACATCCGCGGGTGCGCCTGTCCTTCAGTTGAACCTGGAGACCGTCCAGGTTAAACACCAAATCCTCCCCTTAATGAAGTGGGGCCGGTGGAACCTTATTTCCCTGCAGACCAGGCAAGACCCTCCTGCCTGGATGGCTCGTTTGCTGCTACTACTATCCAGGGAATTCCTGGACAGGGAGGTGAAAAGGAAGGACGCCCACTGGTCTTTTCGGTTCTTTCCAGAGTTGCAGATTCCTTCCAGAAGCATCCCTGAGCTTGCAGGGCTGCTGCCTCCCCCATCCCCACTGACTTGCTCCCACCATGAAATGACTGAGCAGCTGGACAAACATGAAGAGCCTGAGTTAAGACAACAAAGACTTTTCTGGGGCCTCAAGTTTGATGATGATGAGGGAACATTGTTTTCTTTTAGGAAACAATCCCACAGAGCATATGCCTCCTGCTAAAGGACACTTCATGGGCTGGGCGCAGTGGGTCATGCCTGTAATCCCAACACCTTGGGAGACTGAGGCGGGAGGATCGCTGAGTC
Source organism: Mirza zaza (assembly GCA_008750895.1). Taxonomy (NCBI): domain Eukaryota; kingdom Metazoa; phylum Chordata; class Mammalia; order Primates; family Cheirogaleidae; genus Mirza; species Mirza zaza. The sequence goes on along the minus strand of VSMD01046736.1, from coordinate 328 downwards.
CAGGAGTTTGAGACCAACCTGAGCAACATAGTGAGACCCTGTCCCTACACAAAAAAAAAAAAAAAATTAGCTGGGCATTGTGGCATGTGCCTGTAGTTGCGCAGCTTCTTGGTAGGCTTAAGCCCAGGAGTTCAAGGTTACAGTGAGCTATGATTGTGCCACTGCACTCCAGCCTGGGCAACAGAGTGAGGCTCTGTCTGTAAAATAAATAAGTTAATTAAAAGAACAAAAAATTTAAGTAAAAAATACTTCCTGCCTGTGTGATATAATTTGGGAACAAATCCTGTTATGATGCATTCTGTAATTGTTCTGAACTGGTTAGGAGGTT
>VSMD01046732.1:0-27228 GCA_008750895.1 Mirza zaza | reverse complement strand
ATGTATACCATGGAGTACTATTCAGCTCTAAGAAACAACGGTGATATAGCACATCTTATATTTTCCTGGTTAGAGCTGGGACCCATACTACTAAGTGAAGTATCTCAAGAATGGAAAAACAAGCACCACATATACTCACCAGCAAACTGGTATTAACTGAGCAGCACCTAAGTGGACACATAGGTACTACAGTAATAGGCTATTGGACAGGTGGGAGGGGGGAGGGGGGTGGGTATATACATACATAATGAGTGAGATGTGCACCATCTGGGTGATGGTCATGCTGGAAACTCACACTTGTGGGGGGAGGGGGGAAAGGGCATTTATTGAAACCTTAAAATCTGTACCCCATAATATGCTGAAATAAAAAAAATAAAAATTAAAAAATGATGCCCAGTTACATGTCTTAAACATTCCTCACTATAGAAATTATAATAAAAGTGATAGCTGTATTAGAATTTCAAAATTTTAATAACACATTATGAACAAATTAAAACATATATGTTAGATTGCAAACTGTGATTTTTATACAAGATAACACATTAATAGTTCTTACATACTCAGAGTCCTTAAAAGGATAAGAGCAAATTGAATATATACATATGATATGACTCAAAACCCTTGGAGATTTATTACATAGATATAGAAACTTTGTACATAGGGTCCATTAAAAAGCATATCAATCATTTTATGATTTGATAAAGGATTGATGATTTGAAAGAATTGAAATTATCTGAATTCCTATAAACAGGTAATAGTAAATTATGAAAGCCTCTGAAAAGAATAATACAGCTATATCTGATTTAGGGGCTGACTTACAATTTTAAGTAGTACTGTTGAGTGTACAAACAAGAAAAAATGGTACTGTATTTTTAAAGACACGGACACAAATATATGGTCATTTATGTCTATACATATTTCCTGTAATAATGGAAATATGGAAAAATTTATTTAACGTTTGTTTTTTGGTAGTGGTGACAGTGATAGTATGGAATATTAGGGATGGAGGACCATGGATAAATAACTACATGTGTTCATACTTGAATAATATTTTTAGAAACGTATAATCACCAAGTAATGATGGCAGCTTTCTCATCATTTTGGTGGGTCTAGAGACTTTTACTTTTTTATATTTCTATTATAATTTCTACTAGGAAAATGCAAAATTAATCTAGTGATGCAAAAGACCAGTGGTAAAAAGTTTAGGAGATGCATTATGTACTAAATTTGACTTTTTAATTCCATATATATGTATATAATTCCATATATACATACTACATATATAGTATGTAGTATATACCTATATATATATACATACATATATAAAGACATATAGAGATAACATTTTGTTGTACCTAAAATACATGGTTTTACATAAAATATGTAACATAATATTTGACAGATGCCATAAAATGAAGTAATTTTTAGATATTGGGAAGATCTCACTCTAATTTTCATATAACATCTCACTCTAATTTTCATACAACATCACCAATATATAATGTCACTGATTTTATTGAAAAAGATATTCTCTCTGAATGTATTTCATATATTCACATGATACATTACAGTTAAATTTTAGATTTCACTGAAATGATAATGTTAAAAACATACAATTTGAACATTATAATATTATCCTGATCTAGTAACTTCAGCCAAATAAAACCTAAAAACTGTCACAGGTCCCAGGAGGCCCAGCTACACCCTGAGCCCACACCCCCTCTGCACACTCAGGCCCCAACTTGCTGATTGTCTGTTCCCACCTGTACTCAATAGATGGTTGATCTCTGCTTTCCCAGCAGCTGAAGACCAGCTTCAGCCTGGGCAAAGCAGCAAACTTCTCTGCTATGAGGAAGGCTGCTTCTCCAATGAGTTCTGAGCACCTGCCTTAGGGAGGAGACCCCTTGTCCTTTCTTGGACATTCTCCCTTAGCCCTGGGCTTTCAAGTAGTTCCCTCATAGTTACTATTTTATTAGATTTTAGTACTTCTTTATATTAAATTTTCCCTGTTTAAGGCACTGTGGGGTTTCTGTCTCCTAAGTGTACCGTAACAGATATACATGCTTAATCTTCCTCAACGAGTCAATCATTGCCTTAATTCTGTCTGCCAGCTCTCTCCTCTGTGAAGGACACACAGTGAGCTCCCAGTAAGGAACCATCTCCTAGAAGACTCTTCCATTTTTTTTTTTTCGGAAGCTTTGTGTGGCTAGGTATATGATTTATTTCTTCTTGGCTATAATCAGATAGTATCTGTCATTTAAGTCTGTCTTCCTCATCTTTATCTCCTTTCAATGTTTCACCCTTTCTCTTTCCTTTCAGAGTATGCTTTTATTTTTATTTTTATTTTTCAGCATGGGTTCATACTAACTCCTCACCATGTTATGACAACTCTATGCCTCATGGCAGATGTGAAATTACCTATGACAAGGACACCTACTTGCCTTTCAGATGTTCAAGACCACTCTCTCATTTTCTCTGTCTCCATTCAACTGATGGTGACCCTATAGTATGTCTTGGCAAGTAGATTGGCTATTACTGTCAGGTAGAATCTCCATAAGTGGAGAAATAGATATTCATTGCTATCACAGATAACAGAGATCCATACAAAAAGTTATGCCATTTATGAACAAGAAGAACTTGTAAGCAATGAGAGACATTGAACCACGGGGAAGTCTTTAATACGCAGTGAGTACCTCACCATTCTGGGTATTCCAGATATTCGGCACCCCTGAGCAGCCTTGATGTACAGCACTTGGTTACGCTGTAAATGTGGGGATTTACCTCCCTTCTCGTGTTTACCTAGCAGCTTACATCCATTACAACAAAGAATGGGTAGATGGGCATGCGTTGATGCAGTGCTGGCCCTACTCAACAACAGCAGAGAAACCAGGAAGACCATATGCACAAGCGCTCACATTTTTGTTCCTCCCAATGCACTATCTAAACATACTACATGGATGACTTCTCAGCTCCTTAAATCTTTGTGCAAATACCACCTTTCCAGTAATACCCTTTCTGGTCACCTTATCTGAAATTATATCCTACTTTCCATCTCTAATCTTAGGCTTCTTACTTCTTTCTTATTTTTTATGATACCGTATCACCTTATATATAAGGTGTTGTCTTTTTACTTTCTTTACCTATTAATGTATGAATTCTTACAGGGGATACATGTCATGAAATTTTTCTGTGCTTTGCTTACTGCTGTGTCTATAATATCCAGGATTGTGCCTCTCACATAATAATGCTCAATGAATATTTGTTAAATGAATGGATTCATTGGATGCACTAATTCACAAATGTTAGCTGTTTTCTATCTTCTTAACCTCTGATTTAAAATATTTACATAAGAATTGCTTTAAACTATGCAGTTCAAATTTGATTCTTTAGATAAGTATTGGACTCTCTCTGTACCAGTGTCAGATGACCCTAACAACACGTACAGGAGGGAACTTATGGCTTGAGGAATACACAGCCTGACATACACAGGATTGTCTTTGCATCAAGTTGCTCTACCCTGATTGTTCTCTTTTGAGGAGACAGAAGTTTAAGCCCTCTGTAAGCTTATACCTCCTAATGTCTATGAAAGGAGCATGCAGATATCAGGAAGGCTGTTTCTAGGGCCATCTTGAACTAGACAGACGAGCTCATATTCATGGAGGCACTCAACCCCACAAGTAAGAGGAAGCCTGGAAGAGAAGTTACTGCCTGGAAAATATTTAACATTCACAAGTCTTGATCTGCATAAAGATCCAAACTCACAACTCTTCCAAAAGGCCTCTGGCTATGCTGTTGATTTTTCAGTGGTTTCTCTGTGCCGCAAACTTTTCTGGCCTTAACTATCCCGGATGCTGGTCTGGCAGCTCCTGATTGGTGCACTCTGCATATATATTGTCAGGATGTGGAATCCTGGAGTCAGCGTTTGCCTACCCTTGGGCTCTGAAGCATTCTTCTTTGTGCTCCTGGGTCTTCAATTCACCACCATGAAGTCCTTGGCAATCCTGGTACTGGTGGGAATTTCCACCTTCTTGGTCTCTAGCCGTGAGTAAAGATTCTTACTTGAACATGAGTTTTGAGAAATAGTACATAAAAATAGCCACTCTGGGCAGAGGTGTGCTTGCAGGCACCTAGAATGCTGCACCTCCTGACCTCTACTCATCTAACTTGTTCCAGCACCATTTTAACTGGCAATTCAAAGTGGAGTTGATGCCTCCCAAAAGCGTTTCTTAATTCAGTCAGATGTTATATCAGGAATGACCTTGAAACTCAATTTCATTGATATTGTCAAAATTTAAGAAGGTAATCAGAGTTTCTTTCAGTAGGGAAACATGAGCACATATAAGGTTTTCTATGAGTATTCATATGTTTTATGTTACCTGTGCATGTGTTCTTCCTCAATTTTTGCACCAAGGAGTGAGGCTCTTCCATTGTGAAAGATGAAATATTCTCCATATTTTCACTCTCTTCCCCACCCTCACAACTGGTGTTTACGTTCCGTCCTATTTTTCCTTCTTCTCTTTCAGAGGATACGACAACAGATCCTCCATTGGACAACTCTGCTAATGATGAGTCTGCACTTGAACTTCATCTCTTTCCTGCAATGGCTGTTTTCCATTTCCAGCCTCATGTCAAACAATCAGCTTACATGTGGATATTCTAAGTTGTAAAGAATCCTAAACAGAAACCTGAGAAAGCTGTATTTCTGCTCTAGCATACATTGTAAACATAATAAATCTCCTTATCCCCCACAACTGGTGTTCACCTTCCATCCTATTTTTCCTTCTTCTCTTTCAGAGGTTACGACAACAGCTGTTCCATCGGACAACTCTGCTAATGGTAAGTCTGCACAGAACTCCATCTTTCCTACAATGACTGTTTTCCATTTCCAGCCTCATGTCAAACAATCAGCCTGCATGTGGATATTGTAATTTATAAGGAATCCTAAACAGAAGCCTGAGAAAGTTGTAGTCCTGATACTAATGTACACAGTGAACATAGTTAATCTATTAATCTCTTATACATTGTTAGAGAATATGAAATATAGGACATATATAAATTGTGGACTTCTTCATTGCTCCTCACACAGTGGCACAAGTGCATGAGGTGTGACGTTGAGGTCTGGGAATTTGTGGTAGATGCATGTAAAGTCTTCAATAAACTGAAACTAAATATATGGCGAGTGCAAACAAGAGACCAGTGGGTCACAGAATGAAGTAACAGATTGTAATTTTGAAAGGGATGTAAAATGAAGCATTTAAACTACAAATGAAGATGGTGTGTGAGATGTGGAATACAGGGGTCTGGTAGAGGAAGGATTCTGAGTTTGCTCTTTTTAATGGTGTATAATATCTTATTACAGGGATGATGTTTGTTTCCTCTCTCTGACCTGAAAACCAAGGTTTTTGACCAAAGCCCCTGGTCATTCTTTGATTTCACCCAAAGGATCCTGTGCGATATACGGGGTGTGTGTATCATGTTCATGAATGACTTACGAGGATCTCCCTTCTGATCCTCCACAGCTTGGAGATTTGCATACTTTGGTCATAGGATATTGACTCTAGTCAGGCATCACACTGTGGGCCACACGCCCTATCTTCATCCTTCCCTTCTTTGTCCTTTCTGGGAAAAATGGATTTGGTGTTTCCCCCAAGGACAATGACAACCACTGCAGAGATAGGCAAGTACTTTGCCCTAGGCATGAGCACGGAAGATCAAGGCCACGTGTGGTGCTACTCACAGGACTACTGCCCAGAAGCAATAAGTGAATTCATGGTAACCTGACATTGTGGTGCCTTCCCACGGAATACCTCGGGCTGCATAAGTTCCATAGTAATCTGAATGAGGGTGCATTGAGGGATAAAAGCTAGAGGAGAATTAGGACTCCTACATGGTGTCCAGTTTTAACAGTGTTCTTTCTCTGAAGAGGCCTGATGCAGCATGGCTGAAATATGGGTTTGGGGACGGAGCTATCCAGTTATTGAGGAAGGTTTAACTCACAAATGCAGAGTCTGACTCATGGGCTTTGTCAGTTGCTCTGGTGTAAGGTCAAGGGTAAGATAATTCTCATAACTCTTATCCAATTCCAATTCTCACAATTACTCCTCTAATAGGTGGAGTTTGATTGTCACAGAAGGTGCGATAAATATGGCTTATTTTTAGCCTAGAAGGTGACAGAGGGTATTTTACAACTAAGATTAAAAATATGACTCTAAGATAGGATACATCTTCTGAATCTTCCTCCTCTTCTCCTCTAAAAATTATCCCTCTGCGGTCCTCATTCATGGTGCAATGGCACATACGCAGTCCTTGACTGCTCCATGGATGGCATCAGAATGTCAGGCCACGAGGAATCCCCTTGTTGCACTGGGAGTAGTCCTGTGGATAGCACCATTGGTGAACTTGGTCTTTTATGCTCAGGCCTGGGAGAAAGTACTTGCCCATCTCTTCAGTCAGTGCCATTGCTATGGTAGGGAAATCCCAAATTCCTTCTGTCCTAGCAAGGGAAGATGAGGAAAAAGCAAAGTCAGAAGGTAGGCTAAAGGTATGACAGAATTGATGACAGATGCAAAGATGAATTGAGGATTAGAAATATAAATCTACTCCTGGGTGGAACAAATTTTGTTCCCTGTGGAAGACTCAAGTCTGACCTAGAACTTTTCTTCCTAATTTCAGCCGCCCCTGGAAAATCCTCCACTTCCGCTGACACCACTACCGACACCAAGACTAATGCTGCTCATACCACAAAGTGCCGCTTTATTCCTTGCATCCTTAGAAATGGTAAAACCATTCCACCTGAGAGCTTCCTTCTCATAGCTCCTCAATTCCCTGGTTTATCTATTTCAACAAAGACTTTATTTCTAGGATCACAAAGGGAGAAGATATGAGAAAAGCCCTGTTTTCTTCACATTGTTCTCTAATTCCTTGTGGTTTTCTACATCAAGTCAACAGATAAATATCAGAGGAGTCAGAAGCTTGTTACTCCTAGTTTACCAATATTACCTGGATGGACCTTAAAATGTTAGCATTTATTAAGGACAATTATTCTTTAGTGGAAACATCATTAGAAAGGTAAATTATGTGCCTTTATGTGCAAGATAATAGACTATCTTTATTGTTGTTCTGTAAAATCAGACAGTTATTTGTTTCCTTGAAAGAATTTACGGAAAATGGGAAATAGCTTAATGATGGGTGAACTGTGCAATATTTCTTGAGGCACTTTGTATTAATATTACTTAGGATATTTCTGGAATTTTGGATATTCATTAAGGATCAAAGCTATAGTCTTTCATTATGGGTTTACTTTGCCCTGCCCTTCACTTGAATATAGCATTGATTACAATATATGTTAAATCTAAACATATGCAGCTACTGTGTTCTATAATTCACATACATGTTGTGATTTTAATCTCACAGTCACTTTATGAAATAAATCTTTTGAAAAAGAGGAAATGGAAACGTTACAATGAGAACATAAGCAGTAAGAAAAGGAATTGGAATGAGTCCCAAATAATTGAAGTCCTGAGATTTCTTCTTCAAATATTGCTTTATACATTTTCACGTGTGGACAAAGGCTTGGCACTTTACTCAATGATCTGTAGTACAGATACATCAGTAGCTCTCCCTTATCAGAGAATTGCTTTTCACCATATTGTAGGGAAAATTCATATGTATTAGCTGACTTCCATTTCTCTCTAATTGTCCAACTTACTGGGGCTTCCATCTTGGGCTACGTGTCCAAATTCTTTAATGACAGGAATGGGTTGTTTATCTTCTTGGATATAAAATCTCTTGTTACTTATGAAACCAATTAATTCAGTGACATGTGACACTTAGTCCCCATTCAGAGTTCAAAGAATTAAGTCACATTCTTCATCCTTTGTGGAAACCTCTTGATAATATTATTTTTCTCTTGCAGGTCTCTGGTCATGTCTTACGTGTGTCGGCTCAAGTGTGTGACATCACTGAGGTGGAATCAGCTTGAGTCTTCTGCATCCAGTCCTGTGGGGCTGGGCCATAACAAATCTTCATTTGATAATGTACAACTACTTACCTTGCATTCTGTATACCATTTATCTCTACTCAGTTGATCTTCTTTCAAATAAATAATAATCATGAGCAACTTAAAAATGGTCTATTTGGGAAGAGTAGTGGGGTAGTTGTCCCATGTTTAGACAATCCAAGTGACAGACATTCTAATTTTACCTTGTTCCTCCTTGTGTTACTTTTAATAACTGAAATATCCACATATATATCTAATTTTTAAAAAATAAGACACTGGTCTTAGGCACAGTATTAGAGACTAGAGAGTCATCCAGCATGAATACACTTATCAACACTTACTAGGTACAAATATTCAGCTTGATTCCTCAAAACTCTTGTATCAAGTTACACAGAAATTTTTATCTTCTCTGCAATGACTTAACACATGAGAAGGAAAGCAGCTCCTGATACCTGGGTACTGCCTGGACACTTCCAGGCTTTGGAGTTGTGAGAAGGTGGCCTGGTGCTCACTGCTGGGCAGTGGTGCTTTCCTTGGACACAAACAATCTCACAAAGAACCAACATCAGACAAGGTCATTCAGTGACTGCAATGAAGTCAGAGAAAAAAAGACCAATTCATAATATTGTTTAAGTACAGACAAAAACAGAGTTAGTGTGGAAGCCAAAGGGTGCCAAATTTTTAATGAACATTAGAAACTTGTAACTGAGGCTGTGTCAGGAGAATGAGGACAAGTAGTCTGAGAGAAGGAAAGGGCAGTTTATTTGCCGGCAAATGAGGAGTATGGCAGACGCACATCTTAAAGTACACAGTCCTCCCTATCCACAGAAATACAGAACTTTTAAAAGGAGTTTTTACCTTGGGGCTAGTGCTTCTTAACTATAGTTGATGATCCTGACCAACCCCATCTCTGACAAACACAAGTGACCTCCGTTGACCCATCTCCGTGGTACACGGAACAAAGGACACTCTCCTGCCCCTCTGATTACTGGCCTCGGGAAGGGGGTACAGGTTTTTATTCCCAAAATTTGGGGGAGGTGGTTTTAAAAGATACAACATTTAAATGATCTTGCTCTTTGTTTAGGCCACTCCCTCTGTTACATATTCTGCACTGCTGATTTTACCCTCCCATATCTATAGGGGTGGAGACATAGTCAGGAGCTATTCCTGCTGAATTGGGGCAATGTTTTAGATGGAAGGTTTATACTTATTTATGCCATTGCAAAGCTTTGGCAGTAGATTTACAAAAATATGCAATAAAACAGATTAGCAGGCAAAATACGGGGCATAAGCAACAACTATAGCTGTGAACTGACAAGACAAACTGGAGGATACCTGATAAGAGAGATTTTACCAGGCTTGGCATCTAAGACACTGGTAGGTCTGTGGGTCTTTACTGTCACCTAGTATGCAATTTCTCATACAGGGCTGGGCAAGAAAGAAACATGGGACCTCTGAGCACTGGGCTATTAGTTGCAACCCTGTCAGTGACCCTAGAGACAGACTGCTGTAAATTCAGAAATCATATACAGGAATACTTTCTCCAAATGAGGTCTAGGATGGCAAACCAAGCAGCAAGACAGATCAGCAGAAGAGGCAATAACCCAGGTAATCCTTAGTAAGAAGTTGTCTCTATGCCTATCCTCCAGGCAGAAGAAATAATCAAAGAAAAGTTAGCAAAAAATCAACATTTTCATTTGTCCTTCTTCTTGAATAGATACTTTAGATCGCCTAAAGGCTTGCCCCTCCACTGGGGGATTGGGTTCACATCTCCAGTGGGACACCTCTTTACTCTGGTATTATGGACCCAAGGTTTTACTCTTGACAATTTCAATGAGGTATATGTTGTTAGAGGGGCTTCATAAGGTCCCTTCCACTTTTCTGCTTCCTACTGGGGTGAAATGTAAAACAGGCAAAACTCATGCATAGGACTTAGCATCTGATATATTGCTTTGTTCACTTAGGCTATATTTTAGATTGGGATGCTAGGAAGGGTCTCTCATAAACTATTTCTTAGGGGCTTAACTTAAGCCTGCCTCTGGGGCTACCCTTATCTAAAGGATTGTAAGCAGCAACACTCATCCCAGTTTAGATTGGTTTCCTGCATTGATTCCAGATTGCACGCAATGTCCAATCTATGTGTAGGGTTTTGTTTACTTGCTGGTTTATCTCCAATACCAAGGAGGGTCCATATCACTCTGTATGGAGGAAGAGCTCCTATGAACATCCTGATGACCTGTGAGATCACTGAGTCCACCATGTCCCGCTTATCACAGAATTGGTTCACCAGCTTCGCCCTGGTGTCTGTTCAAAGAAGCTCTGGGGTGACCATAGGACATTCTGCAGCAGATCAAGGTACAGATGGTGGGAGGCAAAGATCCCCCCTAGTGGACATTACCTTGGAGTGGCCAATCATCAGTACCTTGTAGAATTTCCAGGTTTCTGTAGACACTCAGATGAACTATAGTATGCTCCTCCTGGGTCATCTTGATAATAGGGTCATAGGTCCAGAGACTGAAACAGTACGTAGAAACCACGGCAGTAACATGGTTACATATGAAGAGGAAGATGCTGAGGAAGGAGATGAACAGTCCGACGGCTTTCTGTAGTCCCAGGACACAGACAGCTTGACCTTCCTTATCTGAGCTTTGTCTGCCTCCATCAGCTTCCATGTTTCTTCCTTCCTGGCCCTGCTTTCTGAAGCTCAGCCTTGCTATTGCGGTGCCTGCTGACATTCCTCCTGGAGGAGGGGGAAGTGCTGAGCTGTCTCTGCTGCTCCTGCCCAAAGCATCTATCTTGACATTCTCCATCTGCTTGGCCTCTTTCCCTGGGCAGCTGATGCCCATCATCCTGTCATCCACTTAGGACTTTTCCTGCTCTGCAGTGGCATACACACACAGGAACTCAGTGAAGGCCCTGTGTGGGCCAGCAGCTACTGGTGGGAACCCATCTGAGAGTGAATTCCTTCAGAAGGATTCGGGTAACTTCAGATGCTCTCTCCACTCAGGTAGGATAAGCCTCTACCCAGTCTGAAAGGTATGTATTAATACAAGTTTAGGCACCTGAGTGCAATTCCAGTATTCAATATGGTATGTCCCCACGTGTTGGGTTCTGTGTGTAAGGGTTGCCTTTCTGTCTTTGGATTATTTCAAACACATAAATAGTTTCCTAATGGGGTCCTCTTAAGTGAGGTCCCACCAAATCCATGAGAGCCTCATGCCCCCAAAGTGTGTATTCACGTAGGTGCCTCATAAGAGGAAAGCCACGGCTTCAGGCCAGAGAATGAATCCATTGGAATTCTGTTTCTACTTAATAGTGTCATCCCAAATGTCAGAGCCCCAGTATTTAAAGAGAATCTATATCGTGGCCACTCCCCAGTGGATGTGCATCGCAATCATTATGTATGTATATACCCATCCCCTCCCACCCCACCTGCCTGACACCCAATAAATGTTATTCCTATAAGTCCACTTAGGTGTTGATCAGTTAATACCAATTTTCTGGTCAGTACATATGGTGCTTATTTTTCCATTCTTGGGATACTTCCCTTAGTAGAATGTTTCCAGCTATAGGCAGGAATATACAAGAGGTGCTATATCACCATGGTTTCTTATAGCAGATTAGTACTCCATAGTATATATACACCACATTTTATTAATCCACTCATGAATTGATGGGCACTTGGATTGTTTCCACATCTTTGCAATTGTGAGTTGTGCTGCTATGAACATTCCAGTGCAGGTGTCTTTTTAATGGAATGTCTTTGGGACCTGATCAAATTAAAAAGCTTCTGCACAGCCAAAGAAACTATCACAAGAGCAAACAGACAACCCACAGAATGGGAGAAAATTTTCGCAAGCTACAAATCCGATAAAGGGCTGACAACTAGAATCTATTTAGAACTCAGGAAAATCAGCAAGAAAAAATCAAACAACCCTATCGAAATGTGGGCAAAGGACATGAAACAGAAACTTTTCAAAACAAGACAGAATAATGGCCAACAAACATATGAAAAAATGCTCAACATCTCTAATCATCGGGGAAATGCAAATCAAAACCACAATGGGATATCACTTATCGTCAGTGAGAATGGCCTTTATTAAAAAGTCCCAAAAGAATAAATGTTGGCATGGATGCAGAGAGATAGGAACACTCGTACATTGCTGGTGGGACTGCCAACTAGTTCAACCTCTGTAAAAAGCAATATAGAGATACCTTAAAGCGATACAAGTAGATCTACCATTTGATCCAGTAATCCCATTACTGGGCATCTACCCAAAAGAACAAGAGTCTTATATTTTAATAGATGTTTTTATATCTACCTTCCTTCAGTAACCATTAGTTTATTAGTTTTATCCATGTTTTTATATGTAGCTGTAGTTTGTTCATTTTCACTCTTGGATAATATTCCATCATTTGACCATATCACCATCTGTTTATCCATTGTATCATTGGGTAACATTTGGGTTACTTCTCGTTTGGGGGAGTTGAATGAAAATCCAACTTGGAGGTTGGGAAAAATGATCGTTTCCTGAGTGAGTGTGCAGGGGGTGTGGGGGCCTGTAAAAAACATAAATGTAACACAAGGCCACAGTGAAAGGAAGAAGGAGAAAGATGTCCACAGTGGAGATGTTTATTTGATGACTATAAGGGCATTAGCTTCATGCAGTGCCCAAGTGTCAATAACTATGAGGGTTGGATGGTTCAAGAGAAACAAAGTTTACTGAAACAACTGAAGTTGCCCATGTAATATTTCATCACCTTTTCTTGTGTGCCACATAGAGACGGATAAGGGAGGTTAAAACCCGAGAGGGAACCTAAACCCAGAATTTGGGACAGGCCTTTTCTCTGAGTGAAAGAGCTTCCACCCTCCATCCTGGTTTTGGCCTCTGCCAGGTCTTGACTTCTGTGTCCACGTGGCCTGAGGAAAAGTCTGGTTTGGACGTCAGCTCTCCTTTCCACAGATTCTCTTCTGTCTGGGCTACCCTTCAGTTTTCCTTTCAGGCCCTTGTCTCATGGTCAAGTTGGGCAGAAATCTGTTCCAAATTACTGTGTGAGTCAATGACTAACATTTGAAATACTTAGGTGTAGCTGTGTCTATTAAGTAAGTAGTCTCAGTCCGATGTTTTCTTTAAAAAAAAATCCAGTTTCTGTAATAGAAAAGATAGCAATAATTGAATTAAGAAAATATAAATTATTGCCTGGAGAAAGATACTAGAAATAAAATTAGAGAACTGATGTTAATTTGGAAAAATGGTGTAATATTTATAAAAAATTATTATAATAATAACTATGATTTACTAGTGATATGGAAAATGCTGGGCACCAGGACGTGGCCACTTGCTGCCTCCCCATCTCTCCCCGGCCCAGTGGCTCTCTGTGGGCCAGCGCTGTGCATGGCCAGTTGGAAGGCACGCTGCTGGGACTGGGCCCTGTGTGCAGGAATGCCCCCAGGCCCGCGTGCTGCTGCCTGTTTCCCACTTTGAATCCCCACTGGTTTTGATTGGATGTTAAAGCTTGTTGTTGATTGGATGTTAAAGCTTGATGCTGATTGGCTGTTAAAGCTTGTAGTTGATTGAACGCTTTTTAAGCCCTACAAGGGTATAAAAGCAGGAGGAGAACAAGGAGGGGACAGAAGGGTCAGAAGATCCGAAGATGGGAAGAGAGCTGTAACACTTGCTGGGTTGAGCCTGCTGGAGGAATAAAGACCATTCTCTGAATCTTCATGTGCTGCTTGGTTCTTTCCCTGGTAAAGAGCTGTAACAGTAGCTGTACACATTGCCGCAACACTAGAAGTCCTTCAATTGATTAAAAACTAGAAAATACAATAGATAAAAGAATATGTGAATAAGAAAATAATGCAACAGGAAATCCAAATGGTCAATAAATCTATGGAAACTACCTAGTTATCTAATAACTACCCTAGATTTCAAAGAAATGCAAAATATAGTGACAAATAGTACTTCTAATCTTACAGTATAGTAGATGTTTGTGATCATTGGGTAAATCTGGGGATTAACAGTAGATATGATCTTTGCATGGAGGAATATTAAGTTGTCACAGGTATAAGATGACCCAGTTGCATGTATTACACGTTCTTCACTATAGAAATTATAATAAAAGTGATAGCTCTATTTGAATTTCAAAGATTTAAGAACACATTACGAACAAATTAAAACATACATGTTAGATTGGAAACTGTGATTTTAACACAAGATAACATGTTAATAGTTCTTACATACTCAGAGTCTTTAAAAGGATAAGAGCAAATTGAATATATACATATGATATGACTCAAAACCTTTGGAGATTTATTACATAGATATGAAACCTTTGTACATAAGGTCCACTAAAAAGCATATCAACAATTTTATGATTTTACAAAGGAAAAAGAATTGAAATTACCTGAATTCCTATAAACAGATAATACTAGAGTAAATTATGAAAGCCACTGAGAAGAATAATACAGATATATCTGATTTAGGGGCTGACTTACAATTTTAAGTAGTATCATCGAGTTACAAACAAGCAAAAATGGTACTGTACTTTTAAAGACACAGACACAAATATGTGGTCATTTATGTCTACACATATTTGCCTGTAATAATGGAAACATGGAAAAATTTATTTAACATTTGCTTTTTCGTAGTGGTGACAGTGAAAGTATGAAATATAGGGGATGGAGGACATTCATAAAAAACTATATGTGTGTTCATACATACATAATATTTTTAGAAAAAGATAATTACCAAGTAATGATGCCAGCTTTCTCATCATTTTGGTGGGTCTAGAGACTTTTACATTTTTGTATCTATATTTCTATTATAATTTCTACTAGAAAATGCAAAATTAATCTAGTGATGTGAAAGACCAGTAGTAAAAAGTTTAGGGGATGCATTATGTACTTAATTTGACTTTTTAATTTCATATATACTAGTATGTAGTATATACATATATACATAAGTATATAAAGACATATAGAGATAACATTTTGTTGTACCTAAAATATATGGTTTTGCATAAAATATGTTACATGATGTTTGACAGATGCCACAAAATGGAGTAATTTTTAGATATTGGAAAGGTCTCACTCTAATTTTCAAACAACATCGCCAATATATATAATGCTACTGATTTTAATGCAAAAAGATATTCTCTCTGAGTATATTTTATATATTCACATGATACAGTACAGTTAAATTTTAGATTCCACTGAAATGATAAGATTAAAAACATACAATTTGAACATTATAATATTATCCAGATCTAATAACTTCAGCCAAATAAAACCTAAAAACTGTCACAGTTCCCAGAAGCCAAGCTATACCCTTAGCCCACATCCACTCTGTACACTCAGGCCCCAACTAGCTGATTGTCAGTTCCCACGTGTACTCTCTGGGTGGTGGATCTCTGCTTGCCCAGCAGCTGCAGACCAGCTTCAGCCTGGGCAAAGCAGCAAACTTCTCTGCTATGTGGAAGGCTGCTTCTCCAGTGAGTTCTGAGCACCTGCCTTAGGGAGGAGACCCCTGTCCATGGTTGTCCTTTTTTGGACATTCTCCCTTAGCCCTAGATTTTCAAGTAGTTTCCTCATAGTTACAATTCTATTAGACTTTAGTACTTCTTTATATCAAACTTTCCCTGTGTAAGGCACTGTGGGGTTTCTGTCTCCTATGTAGACCCTAACAGATATACATGCTTAATTTTTCTTCTTCAACAAGCCAATCATTGCCATTAGTCTGTCTGCTGGCTCTCTCCTCTGTGGAGGACACACAGTGAGCTAACAGTAAGGAACCATCTTCTAGAAGACTCTTCCATTTTTTTTTCTTTTGGAAGCTTTGTATGGTTAGCTATAGGAGTTATTTCTTCTTGGTTATAACCAGATAGTATCTGTCATATAAGATGTCTTCCTCATCTTTATCTTCTTTCAATGTTTCTCCCTTTCTCTTTCTCTTCAGAGTATGATTTTATTTTTATTTTTCAGCATTGGTTCATACTATCTCCTCACCATGTTATGACAACTCTATGCCTCATGGCAGATGTGAAATTACCTATGACAAGGACACCTACTTGCCTTTCAGATGTTGAAGACCACTCACTCATTTTGCCTGTCTTTCTCCATTCAACTGATGGTGACCCTATAGTATGTCTTGGCAAGTAGATTGGCTATTATTGTCAGGTAGATTCTCCATAAATGGAGAAATAGATATTCAGTGCTATCCCAGATAACAGAGATCTGTACAAAAAGTTATGGTATTTATGAACAGGAAGAACTTTTAAGCAATGGGAGACACTGAACCACAGGGAAGTCTTTAATCTGCAATGAATGCCTCACCATTCTGGGTATTCCAGATGTTCGGCACCCCTCAGGAACCTTGATTGTGTACAGTACTTGGATATGCTGTAATCCAGGAATGCACCACCCTTCTTGTGTTTACTTAGCAGCTTGGGTCCATTACAACAAAGGACAAGAAGTTGAACATGCCTTGGTGTAATGCTGGCCCTACTCAACAACAGCAGAGAAACCAGGAAGACCATATGCACATGCACTCACATTTTTTTTCCTCCCAATGCATTATCTAAACATACTAAATGGAAGATTTCTCAGCTCCTTAAATCTTGGTCAAATACCATCTTTTTCGGTAATGCCCTTTTTGGTCACCTTATCTAAAGGTACACCCTACTTTGCATCTCCAACCTTACACTTCTTAATTCTTTCTTATTATTTTTTATTTCAGCATATTATGGGGGTACAAATGTCAAGGTTACGTATATTATCCATGCCCCCCTCCCACCTTGAGTCAGAGCTTCAAGCGTGATCATCCCCCAGATGTTCCACATCTGACTCATCATGTTCGTATATACCCATCCCCTACTCCCCACTACCACCTGCCAGAGACACGATAAACATTATTCATCTATGTCCACTAAAGTGTTTATCAGTTAATACCAATTTGCTGGTGTGTACACGTGGTACTTGTTTTTCCATTCTAGAGATATTTTACTTAGTAGAATGGGTTCCAGCTCTATTCAGGTAAATATAAGAGGTGCTAAATCACCATTGTTTCTTATATCTGAATAGTACTCAATGGTATACATATACCATATTTTGTTAATCCACTCATGTACTCATGGGCAATTGAGTTGTTTCCACAACTTTGCAATTGTGAGTTGTGCTGCTATAAACATTTGAGTGAAAGTGTCATATATGGATTATATCATTTTAAGGTAAGCCCCATCTATGCCTATTTCGTTGAGCGTTCTTATCATAAAAGGGTGTTAAATTTTGTTAAATGCTTTCTCTGTGTCTATTGAGAGGATCATATGGTCTTTGTTTTTGCTTCTGTTTATATAGTGAATTACATTTATAGATTTGCATATGTTGAACTATTCCTGCATCCCTGGGATGTAGCTCACTTGGTTGTGATGGATTATTTTCTTGACAAGCACCTGGATTCGATTGGCTAGGATTTTGTTGAGAATTTTTGCATCTATATTCATAAGGGATATTGGTCTTCTTTTCTTGTTGCATCCTTTCTTGTTTTTGATATCAGGGTTATGTTTGCTTCATAAAATGTGTTGGGGAGGATTCCATCCTTCTCCATGTTGTGGAATAATTTCTACAGGATAGGCACCAGTTCTTCTTTGTAGGTGTGGTAAAATTCAGGTGTGAAACCATCTGGCCCGAGACTTTTATTTTTAGAAAGGTTTTTTACTGCTGTTTCTATTTCAGTACTTGATACTTGTCTGTTCAGGAGTTTTATTTCTTCCTGGTTGAGCCTAGGGAGGCTGTGTCTTTCTAAAAAATTGTCCATTTCCTCCACATTTTCCAGTTTGTGTGCATAAAGATTTTTGTAATATTCATAAATTATATCTTGTATATCTGTGGCATCCGTTGCAATTACTCCTAGATTGTTCCTGATGGATCTTATTAGAGATTTTTCTTTTCTGCTTTTCGTTAGTCTAGCCAAAGGTGTGTCAATTTGTTTATTGTTTCAAAGAACCAACTTTTTGTTTTATTAATCTTCCATATAGTTTCCCTGTTGTCAATTTCATTTAAGGCTGATTTGATCTTAATGATTTCTCTTCTTCTACTGGGTTTGGGGTCTGTCTGTTCTTCTTTTTCCAGATCTTTGAGATGATTCATTAGGTTATCTATTCATGATCTTTTTGACTTTTGGATATAGGCATTTATGGAAATAAACTTTCTTCTCAGGACTCCTTTAGCTGTGTCCCATAGGTTTTGATAACATGTGTCTCCTTTGTCATTCAGTTCAAAGAATCTTTTGATTTCCATCTTCATTTCCTAATTTATGAAGAGATCATACAGCAGAAGATTGTTAGGTTTCCATGACTTTGTGTAGAAATGAAAGTTCCTACGATGGTTGATTTCTACATTATTCCACTGTGATCTGAAAAGATACATGGTACAATTCTTATTTTTTTTAATTGTTTGAGATATGATGTGTGTCCTAGGATATGGTCAATCTTAGAGAATGACCCATGAGCTGATGAGAAGAACGTATATTCAGTGGATTTGAGGTAGAATGCCCTGTAAATGTCAGTCATGCTCATTTGTTCCAGAGTTCTGTTTAAGTCCATTATTTCTTTGTTGATTTTCTGTTTGGAGGATCTGTCATGTGCCGTCAAAGGGGTGTTAAAATCTCCAGTGATTATGGAGTTGCTATTAATCAATTTGCTTAGATCCAGTAAGGTTGCTTTATGAATCTGGGTGCACCTAAGTAGGGTGCATACATACTTATAATTGTTATGTCTTCTTGTTGAACTGTACCATTCACCATTATATAGTGACCTTCTTTGTCTTTTATTATTTTTGTTGATTTAATACCTAACTTATCTGAAATAGCACCACCACACCAGCTTTCTTTTGGTTTCTGTTTGCTTGAAATATTGTTCTCCACCCCTTTTCCTGTAGTCTAACTGCATCCTTGCAGGTCAGATGTGTTTCCTGAAGGCAGAAGATACTTTTTTTATAGTTTTTATCCATTCAACCAGCCTATGTCTCTTAAGTGGGTAGTTCAAGCCATTCACATTGATTGAGATAACTGATAGGTGGGGCAGTTTTATGTTCATTATGTTTGGTTGAACTTTGTTGCTTTTTTTCTGTCTTGAGGCATTGTGGTATCTGGCCTTTGATCTTTAGCCTTGAGTAGATTTACATTTATGAGTGTTTATTGAGCTGATCCATGGGTAACACTCTTTTGAGGACTTCCTGGAGGGCTGGTCTTGTCTTGGTGAATTCCCTCAGTCTTTGCTTTTCTCAAACTGTCTTGATTTCTCCTGTGTATACAAAGCTTAGTTTTGCAGGGAATAAGATTCTAGGCTAGGCATTATTCTGTTTCATAAGAGTGAGAATGGGGCCCCAGTCTCTCCTTGCTTGTAACATTTCAGTAGAGAAGTCTGGCAATATTTGGATTGGCTTTCCTTTGTATGTTACTTGCTTCTGTCATCTTACAGCTCGTACAAGGGCCTCTTTAGTTGATTTTTTGGTCAATCTGAGGACTGCATGTCATGACATCTTCCTGTTTGCATTGTATCTCCCAGGGGTCCTTTGAGCTTCTTGAACTTGTATCTGGAGATTTTTAGCAAGGCCTGGGAAATTTTCCTCTATTATATCTTCAAATAACTTGTCCAACCCTTGAGTGTTTTCTTCTTCCACTTGGAGTAACCCTCACATTAGGTTTCTTCAAATAATCCCACATCTCTTGTAGGCTTTGCTCTTTTCTCTTGTTTCTCTGATCTATCTCTGTGACTGATTTATTTAATTGGAAGGTATTATCTTCAATCTCTGAGATTCTTTCTTCCATTTGATCTACCCTGTTCTTGAGGCTTTCTACCTTGTTTTGTAGTTCCTTGAATTGATTCTTCATTTCTAGGAGTTCGGTTTGATTTTTCTTTATTATTTCAATATATTTAGTGAATTTTTCTTCCAGGTCCTGGAATCTTTTTGTGGTTTCTTTGTGTAGGTTATCCACTTGTTATTGCAAGTCATTGAATTTTCTTACAATCCATGTTTGAAATTCTTCTTCTGTCATTTTAGTGGCCTGATTTTGGTTGCTGTCCATATCTAAGGGGCTGGTGTTCCTCTTTGGGGGTGTGCTTTCTGTTTCAGTCTTCATATTTCCAGAGTTCCTTCAATGATTTCTTCCCATCTGGATCAGTTGTTGCTTCTTGCCTTTAGGTTTTCCTTTGCGTATTGACACACCCTGTTTAGTCTCTGAGCCAGTAGGTGGTGTTTGTGGGTGAGATTTGACCATACCCTGTATGATGAGTTAGTAGGTGCCGTGAAAAGTGTGTGCAGGATGTCCTCCCTGTTAGTAGGTGGCACTTGCTCGGAGGAGCAACCTACACTGCTGATTTTTGGTCCTGTAACGAGCTCTTGTTCTTCTGAGGAGGCAATCTAGTGCCTCAGGTGGTGGGTGGAGCTCTGGGACTTCCAGGTTTGTCCTTATTCTCCACCTCAGTGAGGGCTGGTCTGAGGGCAAGTCTAGGAGGAGCTTGGATGGGTAAGCCTGCACTCAAGCACCAGAAATGCTGTTATCAAGGGTCATAGGTTTGTTCTCTGCTTCTGGGTAAAGCTGTCAGGGAGGAGCTGGAATGGTCTCACTCAGCCAGAAAGAATGCGTGTAGGGGTGGGGCTATCTGAGACCTGCAGTCTGGAGCAGATCTCGCTCCTTTCCACCTTCCCCAACTCCACAGATTCTTCTGGGCCTCTGCCAGCAGGCCAGACTTCACGCCACTGGGTTCCCCTGGCTATGATGTGGGACTGGAGGCTCCCTGTGCCATGTCGCTGCCTGGGCAGGGCACACGGCCCCCCTTTGAGAAGAGGGTTGCCCTCAAGCACCCTGATCCCCCCTGAAGGCACACATGCCATAGTAGACTCGTTCGAGAATACCCCTTCTGTGCCCTGGGCAGTGCGAGAACTGAGTGCATGGGATCCGGTCTGCAGGTCTGACCACTGTGCCCCCGATTTCATTCCTGATCCCACCAGGGAGAGGAGTCCTAGTCTCAATTCACCAATGGGGAGCCCAAGCTGGGTCGATGTCTCTCAGCTTCAGGATCTGTCCCATATTCCTGGAGTCACCGGGCCAGCAGCACCTGGGAGGACTGGCGGGTAGGGAGCTCACAGTCTGAGTTCCCCTCAGTCAGTTGTAGAGCCCCAAAAGGGAAGGTCCCATTGCCTGGAGATTCCTCTGGCTGGTGGCTATATAGTCCCTCTTGGTGGCCGCGGATAGGGAAGGGAGAGGGGAGAATGTAGCAATATGACGACTGCCCAGCAGCTCAGGTATGTGCACATGGAGATCTCTTGAGGGAGTTGGGAGCTGGTGCCACATCTGCTACTGGCTTACTACTTGCTGGCAGCAGTGATCTCTGGGTTGGAGTCCACAGGTCTCTCCAACCTCTGGGGAGCCCACCAGCAGTCTGAGATGCAAGGGAGGGGAAAGTTAACCACTCCACCAACTCCTGTTGCTGGTCTCCAAGCTTTTTGGGAGCTCACTTCTTCCAGTTCTCCTCTGCAACCTCCTCCTGTGGAGACTCTCGTAGTCTTAGGTAAGCCTCCTTCCAACCATCATCCGATCTATGCTTGTCTGCTTGCTTATTTCTTCTACTTTCTCCTAAAATCTATGTTTTTTGCAGAGACACTCTGGCTGGAGGTTTTTCTTGTCCACCATCTTGCTTGAAAATCCACCCATCCTTCTTTCTTACATTTTATGATACCATATAACCTTACATATAAGGTATCAACTTTTTACTTTATTTAACTTTTAATGTATGACTTCTTATAGGGGTACATATCATGACATTTTTCTCTACTTTGCTTACTGATGTTTCTCCAATGTCAAGGATTGTGCCTCCCACATAATAATGCTAAATGGATATTTGTTGAATGAATGGATTCATAGGATGCACTAATTAACAAATGTTAGTTCAGTTTTCTATCTTCTTAACCTCTGATTTAAAATATTTACATAAGAATTGCTTTAAACTATGCAGTTCAAATCTGATTCTTTAGATGAGTATTGGTCTCACTCTGTACCAGTATCAGATGACCCTAACAACACATACAGGAGGGAACTCATGGCTTGAAGAATACACAGCCTGACATACACAGGATTGTCTTTGCATCAAGTTGCTCTACCCTGATTGTTCTCTTTTGAGGAGACAGAAGGTTAAGCCCTCTGTAAGCTTATACTTCCTAATGTCTATAAAAGGAGCATGCAGAAATCAGGAAGACTGGTTATGGGGCCATCTCTAACTTGACAGAAGAGCTCATATTCATGGAGGCACTCAGCCCCACAAGTAAGAGGAAGCCTGGAAGAGAAGTTACTGCCTGGAAAATATTTAATATGCACAAATCTTGAGTTGAATCAAAGATCCAAATTCACAACTCATCCAAAAGGCCTATGGCTATGCTGTTGACTTTCCAGTGGTTTCTCTGTGCTGCAAACTTTTCTGGCCTTAACTATCCCGGATGCTGGTCTGGCAGCTCCTGATTGGTGCACTCTGCATATATATTGTCAGGATGTGGAATCCTGGAGTCAGCGTTTGCCTACCATTGGGCTCTGAAGCATTCTTCTTTGTGCTCCTGGGTCTTCAATTCACCACCATGAAGTTCTTGGCAATCCTGTTACTAGTGGGAGTTTCCACCTTCTTGGTCTTAGTTCGTAAGTAAAGATTCTTACTTGAACATGGGTTTTGAGAAATAGTACATAAAAATAGCCACTCTCGCCAGATGTTTGCTTGCAGATGCCTAGATGCTACACCTCCTGACCTCTACTCCTCTAACTTGTTCCAGCACCATTTTTACTGGCTATTCAATGTGGAGTTGATTCCTCCCATGGGCCTTTCTTAATTCAATCAGATGTTAATTCAATAATAACCTTGAAACTCAATTTCATTGATATTGTCAAAAAAATATGTTAAGAAGGCAATCAGGAACACGAAAAATGGTGGAGTAAAGGTAACCCCCCAACCCCCTGTTCACAGAGAAGGAGACACAGATCTTGGTCTCCTAAATGCGAGTGGATCTCCCCACTACAAGGACAGCATTGAGAATCCACAGAGGTTCAGCGCGGGACTCTCATAAAAGGAAAAACATGGTGATCGGGAGATAACATCGCGTTCTCTGAAGAGTGCAAAGCAAACAATAGGGTGTGTGGGAGGGCACCGGCCTGCTGGGCCAGAGGGGGAAGTGGGATCAGACCCACAGGAGAACTCCTTGCTTCCCCATTGACTTCCACACTCACCCAGCCAGAGATCTATCTGAAACTGGTGCGAAATTGCAGCAGAAGAAGAGGGTGCTGGAAAGTGTGGTTAATGGTGAAAAACAAAATGAGCTCCCCTAAGCCCTGTGCTAGGACAGCTCCAAGACAGGAGGAAACAGAACTGTGCTGATAGGGGAGCAAGTTAGAGATCTTGCCTCTGGGAACCAGTGAGACTAAGTCAGGGGGCTCTAAGCTGGAACAGCCCCTGGCAAATAAAACCACACAGGGCAGGTCAGTAAAAGCATGGGCTCTAGCTGAACAGGCAGTTGGGAAGGTGGCGTGGAGGAGACTACAGGGCGACCTATTGACCCAGGCTCCCAACCTGGCACCTGCCGTACCCTAATCTGTCACCCCCAGTACTGATGCCCTGCGAGTGGGCAAGTGGTCACCATTGAGGTTGGTCCACAGCCCAGCCATCAGTGGGCAAGGCCCCCTTCCCCACCCAATCTGGAGTCTCTCCTGACAAATCCCGCCCGTACACAATCTGCGATCATCTCACCAGGCCTGGCTTCATCAACAAACTACTGAGAAGTCTAACAGCAGAGGGAAGTTACAGGCACTGGGGCGCCGGGGTGCAGGGCAGACTGGAGAGATACCTCCTCCCCACAGCCCGCATCTCTCTTGCAGAAAGTGGTAGGCTCCACTACTGGAGGTGGGACGAGATAATAAAAACCCACTCTCCCCCAAATCTAGGGATAACCCACTGAAACTATCCCTGTCAGGGGAACCTTCCAAGTGTAGTGGAAGAGCTCCCCCCAGTGGTTGATAAAGAAACTACAAAAGAGTGGACGACTGGGCTCTAGCATTGACCCAGATGGGGAGGGCCCAACACAATTCAAAAAATCAAACCGAAAATACTACCCCTAGGTGATACACCAGCTCTCATGAAACAAAGTCTGAACAAACCCAAAACACTAAAATGACAGAAGAAGAATTCCAAAATTGGATTATAAAAACCTCAATGATATGCAAGAAAACATGGATAACCAACACAAAGAAACTACAAAGAAGATATAAGAATTGGAACAAAGATTCACTAAGGAGATCAAAATCTTGAAGAAGAATCAATCAGATATCCTTGAAATGAAGAATTTATTCAGGGAAATTCAAAACACAGTGGAAAGCCTCAAAAATAGGGTGGACCAAACAAAAGAAAGAATGTCAGAGTTTGAAGAAACTCATTCAAATCAAATAAGTTAATTACAGAGTTAGAGCAGAAAAATAAGAGACATAAGCAAAGCTTACAAGAATTCTGGAATTATGTGAAGAAAAATAACTTACGGGTCCACTGGATTCTGGAGAAGGCAGAAGAAAAAACCCAAGGGTTGGATAAGCTTTTTGAAGAAATAATTGAGGAAAATTTCCCAGGTCTAACCAGTAACCTAGAATTAGAAATACTAGAGGCCAAAAGGATTCCCGAGAGATACAATGCAAACAAGAAAACACCATGCCATGCATGTAGTCATCAGGCTGACCAAAATATCAACAAAAGAGATGATCTTACAAGCTGTAAGGCAAAAGAAGCAAGTTACATACAAAGGAAAACTGATCCAAATAATGCCAGATTTCTCCACTGAAACAATACAAGCAAGGAGAGACTGGGGCCCCATTCTCACTATTTTAAAACAAAATAACACCCAGCCTAGAATCTTGTACCCTGCAAAACTAAGCTTCATATATTAAGGAGAAATTAAGACATTCTCAGACAAGCAAAGTCTCAGAGAATTCACCAAGACAAGACCAGCCCTACAAGAAGTACTCAAAACAGTGTCAGGCACGGAACACCATAATAAAAAGTCACAAATATAAAAACAACCAAAACCCAAAGATTAAAGGCCAGATATTACAATGGCTCAAGAGAGAAATCATACCAACAACATCCAACCCAATAGAATGAACAGTAATGTACCTTACCTATCAGTTCTCTCAATAAATGTGAACGGCTTAAACTCTCCACTCAAGAGACATAGGCTGCCTGAATGGATAAGAAAATACAGGCCAAGTATATGTTGTCTTCAGGAAACACATCTAACCTGCAAGCATGCATATAGACTAAAAGTAAAAGGGTGGCGATCAGTTATCCAGGCAAGTGGAAGCCAAAAGAAGGCTGGCGTGGCAGTTCTAATTTCAGACGATTTAGTTTTACACCAACAAAAGTAGTGAAAGACAAAGATGGTCATTATATAATGGTGAAGGGCACAGTTCAACAAGAAGAGATAACAATTTTAAATATATATGAACCCAACCTAGGTGCACCCAGATTCATAAAGCAAACCTTACTGGATCTAAGCAAACTGATTAACAGCAACTCCATAATAACTGCAGATTTCAAAACCACACTGACAGCACAAGACAGATACTCCAAACAGAAAATTGATAAAGAAACAATGGACTTAACCAATACTCTAGAACAATTGGGTCTGACTGACATTTACAGAACATTCTACCCAAAATCCACTGAATATATGTTCTTCTCATCAGCTCACAGGACATTCTCTAAGAGTGACCATATCCTAGCACACAAAGTAAACCTCAAGAAATTTAAAAAACTAGAAATCATACCATGTATCTTCTCAGATCACAGTGGAATAAAAGTAGAAAACAACCCTAATAGAAACTCACATTTCTACATAAAAACGTGGAAATTAAACAACCTTCTACTAAATGATTACTTCATAAATGAAGAAATCAAGATGGAAATAAAAAATTCTATGAACAAAGTGACAATGAAGAGACAAGTTATCAAATCCTCTGGGACACAGCTAAAGCAGTTCTGAGAGGAAAGTTTATTTCCATCAATGCCTATAACCAAAAGTCAAAAAGATCACAAATACATAATCTAATGAAATGACTCAAAAAGTTGGAAAAATAAGAACAGACCAGCCCCAAACCCAGCAGAAGAAGTGAAATCAACAAGATCAAATCAGAACTAAATGAAATTGAAAACAGGGAAGCTATTCAGGAGATTAATAAAACAAAAAGTTGGTTCTTTGAAAAAATAAACAAAACTGACACATCATTGGCTAGGCTAACGAAAAGAGAAAAGAAAAATGTCTAATAAGCTCCATCAGGAACAAAAAAGGAGACATTACAACTGATCCCAAGGAGATACAAGATAGAATTTATGAATACTACAAAAAGCTTAATGCACACAAACTGGAAAATGTGGAGGAAATGGACAAATTTCTAGAAAGACACAGCCTCCCTAGGCTCAACCAGGAAGAAATAGATTCCCTGAACAGACCAATCTCAACAGCTGAAATAGAAACAGTAATGAAAAATCTCCCTAAAAAGAAAAGTCCCAGTCCAGATGGCTTCACACCCAAATTTTACCACACTTACAAAGAAGAACTAGTACCTATCTTGCAGAAACTATTCCACAACATCGAGAAGAACGGAAACCTCCCCGACACCTTTTATGAAGCGAATATTACTCTGATACCAAAACCAGGAAAGGATGCAACAAAAAAAGAAAACTACAGACCAATATCCCTAATGAATATAGATGCAAAATTTTCAACAAAATCCTAGCTAACCGAATCCAGACGCTTGTCAAAAAAATAATCCATCACGACCAAGTGGGCTTCATCCCAGGGATGCAGGGATGGTTCAACATATGTAAATCTATAAATGCAATTCACCACATAAACAGAAGTAAAAACAAAGACCACATGATTCTTTCAATAGATGCAGAAAAAGCTTTTGACAAAATTCAACACCCCTTCATGATACGAACACTTAAGAAAATAGGCATAGAAGGGACATACCTAAAAATGATACAAGCCATATATGACAGATCCATAGCCAACATCATGCTGAATGGAGAAAAATTGAAAGCATTCCCACTTAGAACTGGAACCAGACAAGGCTGCCCACTATCTCCACTTCTATTCAACATAGTGCTGGAAGTCCTGGCTACAGCAATCTGACAGGAAAGTGGAATTA
>VSMD01046728.1:0-55289 GCA_008750895.1 Mirza zaza | reverse complement strand
CTGCCCCTGGGCTCCGCAGTTCCCCGGTGCTGAAGAGCAAGGCTGCTGCAGCAGGTGGGGTTGGCGGGGACCAAGACCAAAGGAGCGCTCCAGCTGTAAAAGAGCAGTAACTCACCAAACGGGCTGCCTGGGGTTCATCACAGCTGGTGCGACTCTCATACAACCCGAACCCATTCGAGGAGCCTAGGAAGTGAGATCTGGAAGAGATCCGAGAAATCAAGTGGGTTAGAAATCACAAGCTGCCACCCTTCGCAGAGCTAAATGCCACCAACTGACGCTGTCCCTGGAAGTGGATCTAAAACATTTGGATGTGTTGCCAAAATTTAAAACTCAGGAGATGTTACATAAAAGTTTGGATTTCTGGCTTAACTGAAAATATTAGGACGTCTTCCAGCCCTGGGCTCCTATTCTTGCAGGACAACAAAGAGCTGCCCACTTTAGGAGGAGCAGAAAGTCCCCATTTTGCCATCAGCTCTCCTATTCCCTATTATATGAAATGCTTCTTATCTGGCAAGATCCATGAGTCTTGAGACCCATTTTGAAGATGAGCAAACTGACCTCTGGAGATTTTTGCAACGTGTCCAATGTCAACTTGTCGATCTCCGTGCTCCACCCCCGTTGGCCACAGGCATGCTTCTGCTCATAACTACCTACTGTTTACGAGGTCTCTGCAAAAGTCTTCAGGGTGGCTCTGATAAACCACTAGGATTATCAGAGAAAGCCCAGCTTGATCTCTCTCTTAATTTGCGAACTGAAGCCCTTCCCCTACTAGAGAGGCAAATTGAATGGGGCGAGGGCTAGGGCGAGGGAGAACAGACCTCTGCAACAGAAGATCCCGGTTCCGTGACGCTCAAGACTGGAAAGCATTTGTGATCGCTCTAACCTCAGCTCACATTAGAATCAGATGCCCCAGCCCCAGCCCAGACCAACCACATCACAATCTCTGGATCCAGGTGTCGGTATTTTCAAAGCTCCTCAAATGCCTGCAAGGTGCAGTCATGGCAGAGAACCACTTCTCTGATCACCCTCTGGGGCGGTTTACCAACTTCCCTCTTTAATATTCATAATCCCTCCTTTAGTTGGAGGAGCTACCTTTCCTTATCTGGAATGTGAGGAGGATAGATTAGATCCATGATTTCCAATTTGGGATGCTTTGTCCCTTGGCATCCATAAAAAAAAAAAAAGAATTATGACGTCATCGAGCTACTTTCAATATTGCAAAATACCTAGTAGAAATTACACGCTTACCTGCGTTAAGGATGCACATGTTAGTGCAGGTGCAAAGTGTCCTTGTTCTTACTCACAATTTCATCTCCTTGATGTGGACTTTCTAGTTTCAAAATATGGGGTTTATGAAGAGAGAGGGAAATGCCCTCGGTGATTAAAAATGGAGAGAAGGCGGAAGGAAGGGAGAAAGAAAAGAAAACAAGAGGGAAGAGGAGAAGGGGAGGGGAAAGGAGAGAAAAGTTGGGCCTCATCACAATGATTTCAAAGGTTCCTTCCAGTTCCAGCATTCTGTGGTTTGATGGTAACACCTGGGAAGAGAAAAATAAGTCCTGAAGAAGCAATATTTACTCTCTGAACACCCCCCCTCATAAAAGAATTATGTTTAACAGAATACATTTGGTCCCCTTTCTTTGCAGAGTGTTCTAATTACTACCTGGAGGACGATATCCCTGAGAAGAATAGGTCCTGAATTCAAGGAGCCCAATGCAGGAGGCCTGGTTTGCTTTAATGAGCCCAACGGTGTGACAGCCACAATCGGCAGGAGGACGGGAACAAGGACAGTGTTGTCAGGAGACACATCAGTGGACAGTGACAAAAAGTAAAACATTTTGCTACATGATAGATAAGTGCTTCCTGACAATCTGTCTGCTTTTATCTCTTTAAAGCTTCTCTCTACTCTCACTCAGCTGTTAAATTATTCTAGCCAACGCGACCATTTCCCCAGTAAACATTTTCTTTGCCTGAAACTAGGAGGAATTTCATCAAGGAAGCAGAGGCTGTGCTCGTTTAGCTGATTTTTCTCTTTGCTGTGTCTCCAAGGGAAATGCCCCCTTGAGTTTCCCTCCTGCATATGCAGGCAGATCTGGTGACCATTGCTAGGCAACGTGTCATCATAAATATTTCATCAGCGAAAGAAAGTCTATCTCGGAGAAGCCATCCTTCATCTATTCTAGTACTTCAGCTCTCCTTTATCAAAGGAATTTAAAAGCAGAATAGAAATCCACACCCTATGTTCCCTGACACCCATGAAAAGGGATCAATGACAAAAGAATCAAGTGGAAGACTTAAAACTAGGCAACAGCAATAAATAAATTAGAAAATATAATGTGGGGAAAAAAATCCCATTCATACTGCCTTACTCAGTTTGGGTTGCTGCAGTAAAACCCAACAGACTAGATGGCTTCAACAACAGACATTTATTTCTCTCCATTCTAGAGGCTAAGAAGTCCAAGATCAAAGTGCCAACAGATTCCATTCTTGGGGAGGGCTCTCTGCCTGACTTTCAGACAACGACCTTCTTGCCGTATCTTCACGTGGTAGAGAGAAGAAACTCTGGGGTCTTCTCCTTTTCTTATAAACACACTAATCCCATCAAGGGGCTCCACCCTCGTGACCTCATCTAATCACCTCCCGAAGGCCCCACCTCCTAATAGCATCACACCGGGAGTTGGGGTTCCAACATATGAGTTTTGGGGGGATACACAATTAGTCCATAAGAAATATGAACCAAAATTTTCAAATGATGCTCATCAAAAGTTTCCATTGATACACTGGCCCGTGATCGTGGGGAGAATAAAGGATTCAGTGGTGCTGGACACTATCAATATAACTGGTTTTTAAAGAAATACCTAAACATAGGGGTGACAAAAATCTGGAACATAACTATAATATTGCGAGTGGTTTTCTCAGGGTAGTAGAACTATGGATGTGGCAGACAGAATTTTAAGATGGTCCCCAAGACTCCCTCTCCCTGGGGTACACGCCTTGTAAAATCCCCTTCCTTGAGTGTGGGCAGGACTTGTAAATATGATGGGATTATCACTCTTACATGACAAATGGGATTTCTTTCTGATGTAATTATGACCTCTAATCAGTTGAGTTAATCAAAAGGAAGATTGTCCTGGGTGGATTGGACCTAATCAAATGAGCTCTTAGAAGGGATCTAAGGATGGAAAATGAAACAGCCAGTTCTTGCTCACCTAGTTCTTGCTCAGAAAGCATTGGGTGGAGGATCCAGCCAAGCTTTGCCCAGACTCCTGCCCCCACAGACACTGCGAGTTTGAGGTAATTTGTTATGTAGCAAGAAAACTAATATGAATGACCGTCATCTTTCCTGTTTTTCATGTTTAAAATGTCTCATGTATTACTTGTATTAACAAACCAGCTGAGGACAAAGTGGAAGGCTCCATTTGAAATATGGGATTTTTAAAGAAAAAATGCATCACCATTGGCAACCTGAGGCAAAGGGGGCTTTCCCCAGTTTCCTCACACTCGGACCCCTTCCACAAACTTCCTTTCTGACCTAAAGTAAGAGAATTTCATTATGACACTAACTCAGCACCTATTTTAAAAGAAGTATGTTTTTATAAATGGACCTTATTCTGGGAAGAGACAGAGAGATCAGACCTCAGTGTCCTAAAGAATAATTAGAACAGCCCCTGGGCCTGTATATAAATAGATGTCTGTCACTGTCTTGCTTATAAAGATAAAATTCAGAACATGCATAGCATCAATAGCAGATTGATTAACTAAATTATGATTCATTCATTCAGTGGAATACTATGCACCCCTTTTAAAGATTATATAACTCTATGCTTATCAGATGTTTATGATATAATGTTACATACTTAAAAAAACAGGTCACAGAAACTTATAACAGTATGATCTCAATTTCTTTTTAAAAAGATAGATGGAGATGTGTATATAGATGGTGAGATAAAAAGCTATCTGTAAGGATGGATACCTAGGTGATAAGAATAATTATCTCTAGTGGTCGTTTTATGGTACTTTACTTTTATGCCCATTTGGATTTTCTTATTTTTCTTCAATAAAAATATATAGAACTCAGGAAATCAGCAAGAAAAAGTCAAACAGCCCCATTAAAAAGTGGGCAAAGGACATGAACAGAAACTTTTCAAAAGAAGACAGACTAATGGCCAATACACATATGAAAAAATAGATGAATTTTTCAATTTTTCAAATGCAAAGAAAAAAATTGACTAATAGATTACAGACACAGAACATGCATAAGACCACTCATTAAAAGAGAGATTTCAGTTTCTACTTCATAGTCAACAGCCTTTGGATGTTCCTTGAGTTTTGTTAACTGCTGGCATATTCCTGTCTGCCTTCACATTTATAACAAGGCTTATTCACACTGATCCATTTTAAGAGAGGACTGGTCTCCAGAATACTCAGATAAATCTGTTTTTCTTGGCACTAATGGCATATTTCCCAGATGCAAATTACAGGGACCAATACTCAATAATTGTCTGTTGTTGTTGTTGTTCCAAAACACGTAGAAGCGCTGAGAATGCCATCTCCATCGTACTTATGCATACCTCCATTAAGAAGTGCCCAGCAGAAGACATTCCTACTGAGAAAATGAACCCTTTCGCTCATCTTCCCTTCACCTTACACTGATGTATAAGTGATGATCTCACTCCTCAGGTTCAGAATCTTCCCTCTATATTCAGAGGCATCAGAACAAAAGGCATTTAAAGTCATCATAAAATCACTGGCTATGTTGACGGATGAGACATCTTGCCCAGTGAGGCAAACCCTCGGTTGGAAGAGTGCATCTTTGTACGTAATTCCAGAAAATAGAAAGGCCACTACTACATGAAAGGTGTAAGGTGAGGACTTTGCCACCCACTGGATAGCCTAGGCCAGTAGTTCTTAATCAGAGATGATTTTGGCATCCAGGCAACATTTGGCAATGTCTGGGGACATTTTGATTGTCACATCATGAGTGAGGGTTGTGCTATTGGCATCTAATGGGTAGAGGCCGTGGATGTTGCTAAACGCTCTACAGTTCACAGAGACAACCTCTCACAACAAGGAATTTTCCAGCCCAAAATTTCAGTGGTGTCGAGCTTGAGAAGCCCTAGCCTACAGGGTCAAGGAGATGCAAACCAGTGTTCCCAAGGTCCTGATAAGGTGGGAGCACAGCTCTCTTACAAGCTGAAAATGCCCACACTTGGAGCAACAGCAAAAGTTACATCCAATTCCAGCTAATATGGAATAACCAGGAGTAGGTTTATCCTCCTTCCACAACTAGAAAACTGGACAAATATACAAACCAACATGTATGGGACATCAGACAACAGGAGCTAAGGACTGTCATCACTGAGTGAAAGAAACAACTGAGGTGAGCCTTACTGTTGCCCCAGCTCACTGCTCTAGGCTGCAGCATGGGGTGTGGGGGGCTCCGAGTAGAGCCAGGTGGTCTCCCTGAGTTGAGGAGACAGAGTGGAGGACGCAATGAGGCCGGGGCTATTAGAATTCATGGGGAAGCAGGATGACACTATACAGAAAGGGTCCCGAGTCTGGCTAAGTCCTGATCTATACGCACTTGAGGGGAAACTGCCTAAGACTGGAGAAGTACCAGACAGGACTACACAGAACAACTCCCAGGGCTCGCACAGGTCTGGGTATAGTTTGTGTTCCCACTAGCTAGACTGGAAAGAGCTCTTAATACGTGGGACAATGGATAAAATCCTCAGAAGCACATTGACTTAATAGTGGGGGCAAATTAGCCCTAGACTAAAGGCTGCTCTGGAACAGACCTAACGAAATTTAAAAGCAAGACTCAAAAGGATCAATTGGATTATCAAGGATTTAACACATGCCAAAACAAAATCCAATAACTCTTGAAGGAAAACCACAAAATCTAGCAACCAACAACATAAAAATACGATATCCAACATTCAATCAAAACTTACCAGACATGGAAATAAGCAGGAAAGTATGATCTATAACCATAAGAAAAATCAATCTATAAAAGAAAAAAAAAACTGGAAATCATAGAGGTGATAGAAATAAGAGAAAAGGACATTTAAACATATTTTATAGATATGTTCTATATGTTCAAGAAGGTAGAAAAAAACATGGTCAAGATGAGGAAACAAAAGGAAGACACACAATTTTGAGAGCGTGGATTTAATTCTTCATTCTAGCATTTAGAAAGAAGGTGCCATGCTAGGCTTTGGGATGGCAGAGATGAGTAGGTCACAGCCCCTGCTCTCCAACAGTTCACCATTTAGGAGAAAAGGTAGATGCTGAAACCATTAAATATGATAGAATGTGATAGAACACTAGTGGGCAAAGTGCTGGAAGAACACAGAAAAGTTGGGTATAATCACCTACGGTAGGGCTAGGGTCCTCTATCCTTGGGAAAGATAATAGGCAACTTCATACAGCAACAAAAATTTGCCAAATATTTATTACATACCAAGAATTGTTAGGAGCTTACAAACAAAATGGAGAAATAAAAACAAAAACAAATCCATCTCTCCTGGAGGTGACATTTATTGACCTTTAGAAACTTTATATTATTTTGTCTTCATCATACCTCTGCGGGTACCATTATCACCCACTGTGGGAGATCACGTGAATGTTCCCTAATTCTTTACTTCTCTCTGTATCCATTCCCTTTGACTTGTGACTTTGAAATTCTCTCCACTGAAGAGTCAGAACTGATTTCCCAGTGGCATCACTTTTTGTTTTGCCATACGACTTGCTTTGGCCGATGAAATGTTAGCTAATGTGATGTGACCAGAGATTTGAAAAACACCTGTGCATTTGGACTTGTTGTCTTGGGCATGCACCATTACTATGAGAAGAACATGCCTGTAAGCAGGAAGAGGGTGAGAGACAAATGGCACAGAAGCATCCCAACTAACCCATGGACCCGCAGTGAGAAGTAAGGCCACTGAATGGAGCCAGTCTAGATCAGCTGGACCCCAGCCAACCCACAGATGTATAACCCAGCACATGCTTATGGCTGCGTGCCATGGATATTTTGTGCTTTTTTGGTAAGCAGCAAAATCTGGCCACTATGACCATCGGATGGAGGGAGGGAAGGTGGTTAAGTAACACAGCTAGAATGATACTCCTGGAGCCAGGATTTGAATTTACATCTGTCTCATTCCAGAGCCAGTGTTTTTACACATTACTGCTTTCCAGAAACCTCCCTCCTGGGAATTTTCCCTAAGGCAATAGTTCCTAAAAAGATTATATGCACATATATATTTACTGAAGTTTTGCTTATACTTTAAAAAAAAAATGAAAATTTCCTGAAAGTCCCCAAAGTGAGAAAAGCAGTTAAGCAAAGTATAATATACCATCTTATAGGAATAGCTTGTGCTTATTAAAATGACAATTATGAAAAACATGTAACATTAGATAGAAGTTTATGGTCTAATATTAATCTTCGAAACCAAAATATGTTTTGTAGGCCAACTAAAGAGCAAAATTGTATGCATAGATATGCAGATGTATGTATATGTCTGCATACATATATGCAAATAGATAAGAGCAGCAGAAAAGAGGTTTATGAAATGAAATCAATTTCATAGAGTTGTGGGATTAGAAATGATGTATTTTGGTCTTTAAATTTTCCATTAGCGTCGTTATAATAAAAACAGTGATTAAACTGACACACACACAGGTCTGGTGTCATTCCTAATCCACTCAAATGGCTTACACAGCCACCCACTGCCTCGTCCACACCGGCTTCAGGCGGCCTGGGTGTCCCCGAGATCCTTCTCCCCGATCCCGTTAGCAATGGATGTCAGAGCATCTTTACTGTCACAAGCCTCAAGTAAGAGCTGCCACAGCTTGCGCTTGGCCCTAGTGAAGGAAGAGAAAAGGCCCTCAATCTCCAAAGGCCTGCATCTGTCAGCCAGGACACACTTCTCCGTTAATAAGTTCTTTCAAATCAAAGCTGGAGCCAATTCTTCTCTCTCATGGTAAACCTGGGTCAGGACGGAGGAGGGGATCTGGATGTGGGGCATTGGCCTCCTCCCCTTTCCAGAATTCATGCATAACCTATATAAGAGCACCCACACATGCCCCTGCTCTGTGCTGGGCATGTCGCATGCATTATCCCATTTAATCTCTAAGTAATGTTATTATCCCATTTCCTAGGTGACAGAGCCAAGTCTCAGAGAAGTTAGTTATTTGCACTGTCAAGTGGCCTTGGGTAGTATTGGATTAATCAAGTAAACAAGTTAATACTGTTGTATTAACTCCTGGACAATCAAATACCAATTCCCCAGTGACTCCGGCTGGAAATCTTTGAGTGCCTTGAAAGTGGGTTAGAGCTTCGGTCCCCAAACCTTGGACCATAGCCCAGTACCGGGGTCTGTGGCCCATTAGGAAATGGGCCACATATTATATCACCACCTGAGCTCCTCACTACCTTCCTCCCACCCATAACACCCCACCTGCCCACCTGAGATCCATGGAAAAATTGTCTTCCATGAAATCGGTCCCTAGTGCCAAAAAGTTTGGGGACCACTGGGTTAGAGAAAATACGGTATTGGCGCAAAGATGTGGAAACACCCAAGGGCCCATCAATACATGAGTGGATTAATAAAATGTGGTATATGTATACCATGGAGTTCGACTCAGCCACAAAAAACAATGGTAATATAGCACCTCTTGTATTATCCTAGATAGAGCTAGAGCCCATTCTACTAAGTGAAGTAGCCCAAGAATGGAAAAACAAGCACCACATGTACTCACCATCACATTGGTATTAACTGATCAACGCTTAAGTGCACATATAGTAATAACATTTATCAGGTGTCAGGCAGATGAGAGGGGGAGAAGGGGATGGGTATACACACACCTAATGTGTGCGGTATGCACCATCTGGGGGATGGACATGCTTGAAGCTCTGACTTGGGTTGGGCAAGGGCAATATACATAACCTAAACATTTGTACCCCTGTAATGTGCTGAAATTTTTAAAAAATGAAAAAAAAGAAAATATGGTATTGGGGGCCTACAGGAAGGACCTTCTTCCTTGGTCCTGGCCATTCCTAGCTCTTTACTGAGCCATGACCACAGAGGCTTCCTTAATCCACCCTTGAATCCATCCTCCTCTCAGCAGCCAGAGTGGTTTCCTTAAAAACATGTCCCATTGCAGAGTTCTTGCCTGCAAGTCTTTCTGCCTCCCTAGCGCCTTTCAGTTGAACTTCAGAAAGCCTTAGCATGATGCACAGGGTCTATATATGTTGGCTCTGCTATCTCTTTAGCATCACATCCACTGCTCTGTAGCTTAAAGTTTACCCTTCAATCATCCAGGGATACTTATAGATCCACCAATACACCAACTCAGATTTCAGTCCTTTGCCTGAACATCCTCCTCCCTGGTCCACCTGGGAGGTTCCTTTTCATCTCTCAAATGGCACCTATTGGTTATTCACCGCTAGAGATAGGGCGATAGGTGTCCCTCTCTAGGGAGCTGCTTTGTGCTGTAATACTGTACTATGAACTTTATTGCATAAAACAACTAGCACTGCTTTTCTCTGGCTACCGTAATTACCTTCACATTTCTATTTCCCCTCCTAGATTGTAACCTTCTTGAGGACAAGGATACTTTCCTCTGGATTCATCTTTGTATTCCCAGAAACTGCTCATGCACAACACTATGTAGTAGATTAATAATGCTTACCAAATGGAACTTAATTTAATTATACCCCTCCATTTAAAGTGGAGAAGAGGACCCTTCATTGAGCGCCCACTAAATACCAGGCACTGGGTTAGGCACTTTGCCATGTCATTACCTCTGTTGTCTCATTTAATCCTCACATTAACTGCGCAAGGTGAGTGTGATCGCCCCCATCTGCAGATGGTAACAGTGAGGTTCAGGGGGGTTCAATGACTTGCCCGTGGTCATGGGGTCAGTAAGCAATGGAGCCAAAGTTCATTCCCATGTTGGTCTGGCTCCAAAGCCAGCATGCCGGTCCTCTCCCAGAACCATGCTGCGCCCCACTCTGCAGAGGGGTGCCCATCCCTGCACGTGTCTTTCCGCATAAGCTTCACCTGAAAAGTGGGTCCCCATCACAGCAGTGCCTATTTCCATCCTGCCTCTCCGATGGCTTCTGTGACAGCGCAGCCCTGCACTCTGTTTGCTGGCAGCTCCGGCTCAGGTCCAGGGCTCTCCTATGCAACAGGCACCTCTGGGGGTCTCAGTGAACACCGGGCACAAGGCTGCAGGCCGGCCTTCCATGAGAAGAGTGAGCTTGGTGCGGTGGGAAACGTCTCTCCCACCGAGGGCACTGGTGGGGACTTGTTGAGCAGCTCCCAAATGCAAACCCAGTGGAAAGGGGATTGGTGCAACTCTAGAACCTTTCCACCTTGCTTCTCAAGCAAGGTTCTTTCAGCTTCTGCCCATTATCCAGTTTTAAAACTACTTCCACGCTTTTAGGTATTGGTGACAGCACCACCCCTTTCCTGGTGCAAAAATACGTTATTTCTTTCCTAGGGCTGTTGTAGTGAATTACCACAAATATGGTGGATTAAACAACAGAAATTTATTCTTCCACAGCTCTGGAGAGCAAAAGTCTGAAACCGAGGCGTTGGCAGAACCGTGTTCCCTCTGGAGGCTCCAGGGCAGAATCTTTCCTGCCTCTTCCAGCTCCTGGTGGCTCCGGGTGTCACTTGGCTTGTGGCAGCATCACTCCAATCTCTGCCTCTGTCTTCACGTGGCCTTACCCTTGTGTCCCCGTGTGTTTCAGATCTCTGTCTCCTTCCTCTTATAAGGACACCACCCATTGGACTTAGGGCACACTCTAAATCCAGGATGATCTCAACCAAGATCCTGAAAAATGTCTGCAAAGACCATATTTCTGAATAAGGTCACATACTTGGACACTGGGTGTTAAGACTTGGATATATCTTTTCGGTGGATACTACTTAATCCATTATAATGCCCTTTGTTTTCTTTAATTTTTCAGAAATCAAAAGATATAAAACTCAGCAACTTTCTTCCTGCATCTCAAGATCATGTTTTGGTCTTCTTAATGGCCTATATTGCATTGTTGGAATCACATTAACCCACTACAAGAGGAAGAAAAAGTGCCGAGGTAGATTCCGACAGGGTTACAAACGTCTGTTGGCCAAAGGATCGTGCATATTTAAAACTGGGACAGTCATTGGGATAAATATTTGTATTTCTCTTTTCTATCTCTTAACCACCATGAGGTAGTAGATAGATCTGGAGTCTGAGAGATTCAAGTCCAGATCTTGACTTTGCACCTCTTTGCTGTGTGTCTTTCAGCAAGTTGCTTAATATCGCCAAGCATGTTCCCTCATTCATAAAATGGAGATGAAAATAATAACAAAACACGCCTTTCCCAGCTTCCAGAGTTGTCGTGGGGGTAAAATTGTGTACATGTAGGCACGGTGCAAATACCTGTGGCTATTTTGAGAGATTCTTGCAGAGTCTTGGTTTACCAGATTAAGTCTCTCAGGGTGTGATAACCATTCACACAATGGAAGGTCAAATATGGGAAGAGCTTAAATTCCCGTGGTGTCCTTTCCCCAGGGCCTGGTTAAATAAACTGTCATGTTAGGCATCGATGATGGGAGAAGAATCTGAAAGGCTCAGCTAGTTGCCTGCCATCTTGTCTCCACTAATCCCGCTTCAAGGCACTGCAGGTGTCAGGGCAAATATTGGCTCCTCCCTTTAGAATCTTGGCAGTACATGCAAAGTATGCTCAAAAAATTCACAACAACACACAGTAAACTTATATGTACCTCTAGTAAGATTATTTCCCTATTTTATCATATAAAGGATGTGTTTCTTCTCTACAGAGCCTCCTTTCTTCCTTTCCACTAGTTTTAGTATTCACTCAACAAACATGCTGATCGCCCACCCACACTGGGCCAAGCCTTGGGCTAGTGCTGGTGCTACAGGTCGTGGGAGACAAGGACTCTGCCCTTTTGAATATGATGATCTAGTAAAAGAAAAAGAGACTTAAATAATCAAGCATACCAGTATATGTGTCATCGCAGAAGCCGGTGAAGCTTCTGTGGGTGGGGGGAGGGTAGTCCAGGCAGCGAGAACAGCTGGAGCACAGTTTCATGGGAATGGGGAAAATGAGGGCTTTTTAAAAAAGATAACAGAATTTTTTTTTTAATGAAGTAATTTGATTTGAAAAAGAATTTTGAGGTTTTAAGTGGCCCATAAATTAAACAGTAGCAATTTGCGGGTTTTTGCTTTCTAGTTTTTCAAATTGAGTGCATTGCCTTTTTATCCACTCAGGGATGCTCTCAGGTTTGGGTTGCAGGGACCTGAATCTCACATCATCTCAGGAGTGGAACCTCGGTGTGAGGCGTCTGCTCAGCTGTCCTCATCAGCTAAAGTGAGAAAGGTACACCCTCACACGTGCTGGGTGTAGTGTGGGAGGGGCGAGGAAGCGTGGGGCGGGGCTTAGCGTAGCCCCTGCGGGCCCAAGCTGCAGGGCCAAAGGGAAGGGCTTCGATTTGAACCCTCAGCCCACAGGGATCCAGAGGATTGTAACAGGACAGTGACCGGGCCAGACAGGCCCCAGCCCTCTGAGACGCTCCCCACAGGAAACACAGCAAGGCCATTGTCTGAGTCGTGAGTCAAGAGAACAGGATCCCAAGCAAATGGCTTGGCACCTACAGGACCCCTGCCGCAAGGTCCCTGACACCTGCTGGAATGAAAGCGTCTGCCTGGCTAGGTGCTGCTTCACATCTCCTGCCAGAAAGAACTCCTTGGCGAGTGAATGCAGGCAGGGAGCTGGAGAAGCTGAGCATGGCCTAAGGCAAAGAGAAGGTGCAGTGAGCAGCAGGGAGGAAGATGAGAAAGAGTAACGGAAAACAAGTGGAGAGAGATGGCAGGGGCTGGTGGGCTCTCCATGGCCCCCCGAGAGCAAGGAGGTGGAAGGAAAACCTCCAATGGCTCATTTCCTAACAAAACAGGGTGTAACTCATAAAAGTGTCTGAAAATCAAGATAAGAAACAAGCATATTCGAGACCCCTGTAGAAACATCTGCCAGCAAACATGCTGTTTTAAAGATGGCTTTAGCAACCAACCACCGGCTAAATGAAGCTTTCGCTGGTCCCTGTTTTCCAATGGTGACACCAACGGTGGAGATTATAAAGAGAATAGATGGGTAGATTTGACAAACTAAAATGTAATGCTCCCACATTTCAAAAAAAAAAAATCTACACAAACAAAATTAAAAGGCAAATCCAGAGAAGAGGAATTCTTATGCACAAAGCTGTCTTTAATCATTTTATTTATTCTCAGGAAAAATCGGAGACAACCTAATAATCCAACAATCATTTTTTAAAAGGTAGTTATCAAGACTGGTGAATGTGGGAAGTGCTCACAGATGCATTAGTAAGGAATAAAAAGAGACCATGACATGTTGAACATATATATAATTTTATCTATGTAGTAATAAAAATGCCATACATAAAAAAAAAATCTAGA
The DNA here is from genome assembly GCA_008750895.1 of Mirza zaza. Lineage (NCBI taxonomy): Eukaryota > Metazoa > Chordata > Mammalia > Primates > Cheirogaleidae > Mirza > Mirza zaza. The sequence continues at coordinate 41,804 of VSMD01046728.1, read as the reverse complement.
AAAAAATTTTGAACATGTTTGTTCCTCTTTATTCCCTTGGGGAAATGTTATCAACCAGAAGCCAGTGGAAATATTTTCAGACAAAAATCCATCTGTTTGAGTTTCATCTTGCTTTCGGAGTCATCCCTCAGCTCGGTTGGGGAAAAACCATCTACAGAAATGAGTATGTTTTTAGACAGAGTGACATGGATCTCTTTTCTTTTCTTTTGGTGGCCAATAATATTAATAGCTGCAGCTGCTAGAGCTCCCAGCTGGGAATCCCGGAATGACACAGGCCCTGGTGGATATTTCTCTGTCCTCTCTAGTACCTGCTGCAGCCCCACATTCTGCCCTGTGAAGGGAGTGGCAGGGGACTGGCGGTTGGAGAGGGTGGCATTGCATTCATGCAAAAGGTGTCCCCTGTAGTTTCCCAGAGGGACTTGACCAGGACTTGCTCAGATCCTTGTCCCCGTGAGAATGTAGCACGAAGCAGGCCCTCCATAAATGCCAATAGATTGTGTGTTTAACCAGGCTCCTGGGGTAAGCCAAATAAATGCCACATGGAAGTCAATTTATTCTAAGGGCCAAGGAAGAAAAAACACTCCATGAAGCTCTTTTGTGTCTTTCTGGGAGGAAAAAGTCACTTTTACAAATGCTTAGGGCCCTTGCCTACCTCTTGCTCTGTCTGGCGTGGGGAACCTCAAAAGATCCTTTTCCCTTCTGGCCTTGTCACATGAGTGAGGAGGAAGATGGGAGGGTGAGGAATGTGCCGCAGCCCCTGGGGACTGTCTGCCAACACAAGTGGCAGGCACATCCTGACGGCCTGTCTGCCCATGGGAAGCAGGGCAGTGGGAGCAAACTGCTTTGTACCAAGGCGAGAGGCTGAAGAATAGCAGAATCAAAGTTCCTGATAGAGTGAGTTGGAAATACGAATGAACACAAACCTCTGTGATTTTCGGCTGAGGCCCCTACTGTACGAGGCTCCTTGTCACCTGCTTCTGGAAAAAGAGCCCTCTGGTCCCTGTTACAATGCTATTTACAACTGCACCGATGCTATTTACAACTAGGCTGCCCCCGCCCTTGCTGGCGCCGATGCAGGGAGGGGGCTTGCAGGGAGCTGTCCGAGGAGGAATGCAGAACAGACTTGCTCTCAAGAAGCTTCCAGTCTACAAAGCCATCTTGGGCCTCCTGGGCATGCAGAGACCTGAATTCAAATCTCAAGCCAACCATATAACCTGACCTCCTACCCTAACCTCTTGGCATTATCTACAGCGGTGATGCATTTGGGGATTCTACCCCTCTGAGCTGCCATTGGCATCAATTAGCAGAGTGCTTCCACAGCCTGAAACCTTCCTCTGGTATCGCTAAAACCCACGAGGGTGACCACTCAACTTCCCACCAAGCATGTCAGCGTCTCCACAGCAGCACTCAAGGGAAGGAAAATACTGGGCCCAGAGGGCCTCGGGACCCACAGATTGACAGGGTCCCCAGGGCCTGCGATCATTTCACCAGGGGGTAAGGGTCTACCAGGCCTGGAAGGTCAGGGCTGTGATTGGCTACCCGCCCAATATCCTCCCAATATGACCAACTCTGTACCTGCGTATGCAGTCTACTCAGTTCATAAAACTCACGTTTGCAAGAAATGTAACTTCATTTTACTACAACTCAAATTCTATTTGAAGCTCCATTCTGCTTGCAGGCAGAGAATGTAATCTTAGTAAATTCTGGGTTATCTTAGCATTTCAGGTTTAAACTCGAACAGCTCGGGATTTCTCCCATCCCCTCCTCTTTCCCAGAAGTAACAGCATAGGTCAGGGAGCCTTGTACAAGATCATCAGTCCCAGGTAGGTGAAAGGAAAGAGCTCATGTTCTCCAGTCCCATTTCTAGGTGGAGGAACATCTGCACAGTAGTACTCCTTCGCGCCTCCATGACTTTTCTAAGGAGCTAGGCCTGCCTCTCTCGGCCAGAAAGCCCCGTTTCCCCTGCCCCTCCCAAGCAAGGGCTGCCGTTGGCCTGTGCACACATTAGTCATGGGACTGTGGCATGCAGGGCGCATTGGCAGGCCCACTGTTTCCAACGAACTCGGTGATGTGACATCCTCTCATCTTGCCTTTCTCAATTATTAATCTAAAGGTGATACTTGGATTTATGGCTGCTGGACTTCTGCCTCTCTCTCTCAATTTTTTCTGAACTTAGGTGATGAATAGGGTGTTACCTGTGAGCCCCCGAATCCTTCTGCACGGTGTCTGCCCATGCAGGCATCTGCCGCTGTGTCTGCGTGCCTCTCCACTCCCCAGCCCTGGGTCCCAGCCAGTGTCAGCTGATGCAAACCCCATTGTGACTGCAAACCTGCCAGTGCCTGTTCTCTTGGCTGACTCCCTTCTCGAGGACAGGGGGAAATGCATATTCCTGTCCTTGCCCCTCTGAAAACATGCAGGCCCTCCCTGACTCTGACAGCCCACCCTTCCTTACCATTCCCAAGCCATGATGGTGCAAGGATACTGTCCTTGGGCTTCCCTGGGCACCTGCATCCCTAAATTCCTCTGGGAATTGTGTTGCTTCGTAGAACCACGCTGTAGTAGTTTCCTAGGGCTGCTGTAACCAACTGCCACAAAGAGGGTGGCTCATAGCAACAGAAATGTATGCAATGCGGGAGGCTGGAAATCTGAACTCGAAGTGTCAACAGGGCCATGCTGTCTGAACGAGCTGGGGGAGGATCCTTGTATGCCTCTCCTAGTGTCTGCTGGCTGTGACCATTCTTGGGGTTCCTTGACTTATAGATGTATCCTTTCATTGTCTACCTTTGTCTTCCTGTGGCTTTTTCCCTGTGTTTCTGTCTGTATCTTTGTGTCCAAATCTACTCTTCTCCTAGGAACCCCAATCATTAGATTAGGGTATGACCTCATCCTAACTTGATTACATCTACAATGACCCTATTCTAAATAAGGTTACATTCACAGGCAGTAAGAGTTAGGACTTTGCCATATCTTTTTGGGAGACACAATTCAACTCATAGCACAGTCCCTTCCTTGAAGTATATATTTTAGGATTACATCATCTCTCTCTCTCTCCCCCCCACCCACCCCTCCTGCACCACCCCAAACTCCTCTTTCTCCTACAAACCAAAAATATTTTAACCTCTTCTCAGGTGGAGAAAACACTATCTTTGGTGAGTATTGTACCAAATCTTCCATTAGGTGTGGACGGCGGTTTTGCATTTCTTTGTTTTATGTAAAAGCCAGGAATCTGTTGCCTTTGTGTTCTGGCTTCTGGGCTGCCCCCTCCTGGAGGCAGCAGATGCCTCCTGGCTGGCGGCAGGAGTTGAGAGGGACCCTGGGGAAATGGGCAGGGAGGCAAACACATATTTCTCACCATGGTCCTGGCACACATGTCTCCTTTGGAATAGTTTTTGAGTCTTTCTTGATTTTCACTAGTGTTTCAGCCTTCTGCCACCATTGGGATCTTCTGGCTCTGAAAATTCCCATAAAAAGAGGGAGTAAAAGATGGGAGGACGTGCCACGTTTGCAGAACTGTCCCTCCTGCCCCTCGTAAGGGTTTTGCAGGCTGCTGGCGAGAGCGGGAGCTGTCACAGCACTCCTCCACCCAAAGACCTCAGTGTCCGCCCTGAGGTGTCGCTGGAGAGGAGAGAAGAGCCAGTCTGACGAGAAAGCGTCCCCAGTGGAGCCCTAGATCCCATTCTAGAGGCTTGTTTTGCGGGATTTGGTCCACCTCTCCGAGACTCCTTTAAAATATAGGCACCAGCGGGAGCCACATGAACCTTAACAGTGGTTACATCAGCATTTTTCAGCACTTCCAAACGCAAATGACAACCATAAAAAGCTCATGGCCTTCTTCAGAGCTATTTGGAATTTCAAAGTAAATCGGAAATCACGCTGAAAAAATGGCAAAGCAATATTGTTTTCATCGCTTCTTCAATCCACACGTCTTCCCCACGCCCTGGGGATTCTAACCCTCCCCACCAGGGGGCGCAGCAACCCGCTCCCGGCCCAGTGATGAGCACTGCTTTGGGGGCTTTACAATCCTGATTGTCCCATTCAGATTGGGAGAGCAAGGTCTTGAGAGAACGGGTCCTGGACAGATAAATTTGGGGGGGTCGGAGATGAGGGGTGTGGGGAACTGGACGGGAGGAGTTCTTACAGGGAAGAGCAGATGGTGCAAAAACATCACGACAGAGATGTCCTGGCAGTATGGAAACCCACTGGTCTTGACGGGGCCTTGGGGCACAGAGTGGGTAAGGGAGGGTGGAGAAAACACTGGAAAAGATGGCAAAAGACCCTGGTTCGAGCCTGGGTCTGCAGCTCCCAGGTCATGTGACTGCGGCCAAATCCCCTAACAAAACTGTTATCATAAAGTAGACCACTCAGAAATCCCATGGGGATTAGAGGAGATAACTCTATATCAAATTGCTCACCCAGCGCTAATTTCCTACTCACCCCCTCCCTCATTCAGATGAGCCTGTTAATATTATATAATAACAATCCGCTCACTGTCTGGAAGTGGGAGCCAGGCTGAACCCGGTTTAGACATAGTCTGGTTCTCATGCCATTTCATCACTGACCTCCTCTCCAGGCACGGCCACTAAGTCTGAGGCATGCTCGTCCCAAAGCCATTCCCTCCGTCAGACTCTGGTGGCTTCAGGAGTCTCTGTTCATGAACACTTTTGTTCCCCGGGAGTCTACCCGATCCTGATGACAAGGGCCATTTCAGGCTGAAGTGGTGGCAACGTAGCCGTTGAACACCAGTCTGAATGCAGGTTCACTTCGGAGGCTCACACTGCCGAGACGTCCCCAGCTCTCCACCCTGACAGACAACACAGACTGCCGCCTGCAAACGTCGCCCCCGCCTTTCGGCAAAGTAAATGAAGTAGGTTCATTCAGAGAGAGAGAGAGAGAGAGAAAGGGATATTCTCTTGGGATGCTCATTACAAATACAGTTCTGAGGTGAAAGAAAGAGTTAAGCCTGTTGTTAACCTTTAGAAGCAGGAAAAAAAAAATAGATGGGAAATAAGGTTGATCTCTCTAGTTAGTGGTTTAAAAAAAAAAAAAAAAAACCTGTCAGACTTAATTAAATCATTGCAAGTGCCTTTTAAAGGGCTCTGTGTGGTCGTCCTGCGCAGTTGGAGGGACTCGATCCAAGAGGCAGGCAGGGCTTTGGTTGTGCGCCAACATCCGTCCTTTTTCCCAGGCAAAGAACACGAGTCAGCCCAGCGGCGCTCGTCAGTACCTGGACCCAGAAGGCCCTAAATGCAGAGCTGGCCACGGGTCCTGAGGCTCAGCACAGTGTGGGCATTTCGCCAGAAAGCCCGATACTCACGTTTCCCCGTCCCCTGAACTGCTCTAGACTTTGTCTGCGGTGCTGTCTGTGCACACACTCACTGAATTCCTGAGCTACAGCTTGCTTCTCCTCTCTATTCCCCACGGCACCAGGGAAACCATAAACAGGACTTCATTTTCGTCCCCTCTTTTCGAGAGGCATCTATTTAATGAGAAGTCTCTATAGGTAAAAATAATATATAACACATATTATTATTATATATGAAATAACATAGGTAGAAATGATGGTAAGAGCAAACATTTATGAGCCAGGCACTATTCTAAACACTTCACGTATTTCCGAAGTACAAAACAAACTGAGAAGTAAATGCAAAAGTGTGCGTGCCATCAGTTGTGCTATTCATCAGGAAATCCAGGGCTCCTCCATGCTGAGCACATGGTTGGATTGGACTTCCTGGTCCCACTGTGGTTGGAAGGGGTCATGTGACTCATTCTGGCCAATGAGTTCTGAGCAGAAGTGACGCTTGTCATTTGCAGGATAGCGTATTTAATTGCTGCTGTGGGACCCTCCAGTTCTCCCTCTTTCCCCCTGGCACAGTGACTGGCAATTTTGGGGTTGGTAGAGTGCCCTACCAACCCATACGAGTCATGTGGTATGAGTGGGAAATAAACCATGTTTGTTTTTAATTTTGAGTCACTATTATTTGAGTTATTGGTTAGTGCAGCCTATTCTAAACTCTCTAATTAAACTTATACATTCACAGGTTATTTCTGAAAAGGTATATAAAAATTTGCCAACAGAAAGAGAACCGGAATCAGGAGTGAGAGAGATTTTATACTTTCCTTTTTTGGGGGGTGGGGACTATGTGTTTTGTTTACCACGTCCGTGTATGAATCCATTTCTCCCCTCTCTACCCCTGAACTGAAGCAAACGAGTGGATGAACGTATCCAGAAGGCTCTATGTGCTAGGCATCCTGCCAGGTAATTAGGAAACAAGTTCGAAGCTATTTCATTTTCCCAGCTAAGGGCCTGTTTGGCTGGTCCTCCCGATTTTTCTCTGGTTATCTGTGTCTTGCTTAAAAGGGTCCTCCCCTCACCCTACAATGTTCCTCTTACATTCAGAGCCAGAGAAACCAAGAGAATAGAGCCAGAATCTTCCAGGCCAGGTCAGAGAGGTCTAATTGAGCCTCCCTGTTACCGTCACTGACGTCTAATTTGCAGCGAGCTCGAGCAAGGATGTGATGGTTCTCAAGGCCTCTCAGCTCACTGCACAGACAAGCACCACTGCAGCCGGGTCACTCGGGGCCATTGGACTTAAGCCTGAAGCCGGCTGTGTCTTGAAACATCTTCTGAGTGAGCCCAGGTGACATCCTCCTTTTGGGGGTCTGGGGCCAGAGTATTAGTCAGGGTTCATCAATCAGCTGCAGAAATCCAACCACAGTGGTTTAACCTAATAGGGGTTATTGCCCCCCATAACGAAGAGCCCAGAGGAGGCCACCCAGAGGACATACGGTAGTGAATGATGTCACCGTGACTGTCACCTCATGGCCATAAGATCACAGTGGCGTTACCTCATGTCTCCCATCAGCATTCCTGGCCAGAAAAAGAAGCAAAAAGGAAGCAAGAAAGGGTCAACACCCATGTCAGGAGAGCACAGGCTTTCTCAGAAATCCAATCTCTCTTGGCGGGGAAACCACCTAGCATAATAGTTAAGAGCCCCGACGCTACAAACTGGGTTCAAATCCTGACTCCACCCTATAATAGTTGTGTATTCTCAGACTAGTTACCTAACCTCTCTACATCTCAGTTTTCTCATGGATAAAATAGGAATAATAGTGCTATTTCATAGAAATATTACGGGAGCTGAATTGCAAAGTGCTTAGAACCATGCACGCCTTGATGTAGCATGTGCAAGCTAAGTGTTTGCTAGGTGAACGCCTGAGCCAACCTTCTGCAAGGGGGTCTGGGAAGGTGAGCACTTCAGCTGGGGAAACGGCCCTGGGCAGAGCGGAGTTCTGTTGGTAAGTAGAAAAGGAAAGCAATACTGGGTGGGCGTTCAGCAACGTGCCACAGCCAGCAGGACGGACTATGGCCAGAGTTTGAGTCTGATGGGTGAGGTGACCAAGAGAGGAGAGACACAGAGGGCTATCTCAACCAAAATCCTTATAGCTGAGATGTAGTCAGGAAACAAAGACCAATGTACCAGTCCAGAGGCTTGGTCTGCACGAGGCCTGGGAAACAGAGACCTGGCAGCTGCAAGAAGAGAAAAGAAAAGTAATGTAACAAATAATAAGAGCTCTCATGTATTGAACAGCTCTACTTGCCAAGCACTTTATGTATTATCTTATTTCGTGCTCATCTCAACTTTGGCAGGATAGCACAATTCCCCCCACTTTACAGATGAGGAAACTGAGGTTTAGAGAAGTTCGGTAAATAACTCGAGGTCACCCAGCCCATAAGTGGTGGCATGAGTACCAAGGCCTTGGCCTTAAGCCTCCTGCCTCTCAGGTTTCCATCAGCTGCCTTGAGTGAAGCGCCCTCCCCACCATGGAGAGGCCCTGCAGATACCTGAGACTGTCCTGGATGACACTGTGTCTGTCCTTGCTCAGAGGTACGTGGCTGCTGGGATGTGCTGGGGTTTCGGAGCCACCTGCTGAGGGTGTCGGAGCAGGGACCAGGATTGGGCAGTGTCTGGACGGGGAGAGTCACAGGTGGGAGGTTGACCAGGGGACCACAGTCAAGTGTCGCGGAGCTTGGTGAAGGAGGGTGTGCTCCGAGGCAGTATAAGCCGTGCTTCAGATCTGGGACAGCCCCACAGCAGCCGTGCCCGGCAGTGGTGCTCAGAGAATGGAGGGCCATTAAGTTCAAAGCAAGACCCCAGTGAGCAGTGGGGGGTGAGGGACGGGAGGGGCCGGTGGGACAGAGCATTGGCCCCAGGAAAGGGCCCAAGGGAGGCCTGGGCAAAAGTCAGGGCCTGACTCCAGAGACTGGGAACTGGAGGACAAGAAGGAAGGTCTCAGGAGGGACATCTGGGCTGCCACTTGTAGTATGATGTTCAATCCTGGCACAACCAGTAAGGCAAGTGGAGGCACCTGAGCAGGTAACCATGCTGGGCCAGGAGCCTGGAGCCCCTTACTATGCCAGGAACACTGACCCTTTAGTTGCTGGATCATCAAGAGGCCTGGGGTATCCTCCTCTGGATCCTCCTCTGGATCCTCCAGGACCTCCTCTGGAGGTGCCAGAGGAGAGGATGCAAGGACATTTAGGCTGCAACTGCGATTTTCTAAGACCTAAGAAAGCATTTCAGTGTTTTAACCACTAGTAGATCTGGTTAAATGTCAGCTCTGCACTCACCAGCTAAATTCCAGACACCCTCCCAGGCACTGTGGGTGTTTATTGCCCAAGGGCCCCTGTCTTGCTCCATGCAGGCTCAAGACAGAGCAGGGGCTCTCCTGCAGGTGCAGGGTCTCGGCACCCACAGGCCTGGAGACGGGGCTGACCCATCTCCCCTTCCTCATCTCTTTCTGTTTTCCAGTCTGGAAAGGGGAGCACGGGAGTGGTCTGATTTTTGTTTTCCATTTTGAGATATTTGTGGGGATCCGGCAGCTGTTTGGGGGTGTCTCCTTGGAGCCCGATCCTGCCTGGGGCTGAGGGGCAGGCACAGGTGATTTGCAGAGCACCGCCCCGCCCTTCCCGGAACCCGTTGCAGAAGTTACAGCACTCATCCTCTGCTAATCGCTCCCTTTCCTTAGGCAGCCGGATTTTTCATAAGAAACCCATTTCGTTTCTTTCCCGTCGCCCCCATCTCCACCCCCACGCGCTGCTTTCTACCAACAACAATTTCAAAATTGATCTTTGAAATGACTCTTCACTTAAATCAGCTTCTGAGTTTTAAAGGGTGAGAAAATGTCTCTTACTCATTTAGACTAAAATAATGTGCCCATTAACCGTGCTAGAGACATGCAAAGTCTACTGCCTAGAAATTATCCATTAGCCTCATTTCAGGCTCTCCCACCTGCCAGCCTTCCTCCGCGCTGCAGGAATGGAGCTCTGAACCTTCAACATCGGTTTGAAGTTCCCCTCCTCCAAAGGCTAACTTTTAATGGCCCCCCATTGCTTTAAGGGTAAAGTCCAAATTCCCCAGGCTGTGATCTCACTTCCGTTTTCCCTGTCGCTTCCTCACTCCAGACCTGGGAACTCCAGGCTCCAGCTGCACCAGACATACCATGACTTGGGCCCACCTATTCTGTTGCCTACTGGAGAGACTTGATCCAATCTTTAATCAAATCCTAGCTGTCCTTCTAGGGAAGGACTTCAACCCAACCTTCTCTAAGCAGTCCTTCCAGATCCTCCTGGCTCAGAGGATTAACCTCCCTGGGCTGTCCCATTGCGCCTTGTTCTCATGCACGGCAGCAGACCGGCTTGTCTCCCTGTGCCCAGCTAACGCTTTTTTCTCCAACTATCTCTGCTCTTTGTTATTCCTTGAATACAACGTGCTGTATTGTAACTTTTGCCTCTGTGTGTGTTTATTCCTGGACTGTCTTCTCTCCTCTTATGTGTCCAGCCGACTCAAACTCATCCTCCTAGAGCAGTGCCTCTCAATCTTGGCTGCACGTTAGAGCATTCACCCAACCTATTGGAGGGTGTTCAAACAACCCGACGGTGAGGCTTCCCCCAACGGCAACTAAATCAGAACCTCTAGGCGTGGGATCCAGGCAGGAGTGTGTTCAAAAGTCCTCAAGTCATTCCAATGTGCTGCCAAGGCTGTGAACACCTATTCTGGAATCGCCTCGAGCTTTTCCCTACTTCGTTAAGGTTAATTTATTATTTCTACTCCTGGAGTTTAGCATCATGCCTGTAACTATTTGTTGAATGAATGAATGGATGGATAAGTGGATGAACAAATGGATGGAAGGGTGGACAGAAGGACGGGTGTTGCTGAGGAATAACCATAGGCTGTTTCCATTTCTAGACTTACTCCTAGAAGGAGGTGTCAACACCACCTCTCTATTAATGCTACTCCCTTACACAATGCAGGTCAAATTCGTAGACTTCAGTTGAGCAGGTTAACTACCGAGAGCAGTAGTTTTCCATCTTTGCCTACAAAACACTCAGTTTTGACCTTGACCGAAATGGAACACTGGTAAAAATGAAGGGATAACAGTGGTTCTTTTCCCAATTTGTAGGGGAGCTTGGAATTTTCTTTTAAGTTTTCCTTCCAAAATTATTCTTAAAATTTTGCCTTCTTACTACTGATTGTTTTACTAGCAAGTATTGATAAATCAATAAGATTAAGTACAGAAGCAAACCAATAAAGGAAATCTCTAAACTATGATCAGAAAATAACTTCTGGAGAATGGTTCTTCTGGTTAAATTGATTTCCCTCCCTCCTCCCTCCCTTCCTTCCTCCCTTCCTCCCTTCCTCCCTTCCTCCCTCCCTATATTTCTTTAGCACAGACTAGGTTCCAGGCACTGTGCTAGGATTAATGGCACAATACAGACATGGTCTTTTTTCTCACATGAAATTCGATGTTAATATTTGAATGTTCCATAATTTCTACCAGGTATGCTATGACTTCTAGAGACTTCACCTCCCCAACAATGTTAAGAACCACTGGCACATTACAATTTCACAGGCAGGGCTCATTGAAGATGATTGGGACACTCACCTATCAGTTTCAGCGGCTTGCGGTTGGTGAATAAGACCAGCTAGGCCTTCTCAGGCCCCCACTTTGCCTTTGGGAACCAGCTGTGGTACCCTATAAAGATCCCGCCAGCCTCCACGGTCAGGCCCCCAGATTTCCAGATCTTCCTGAGCTGTGCGCCGTTGGGCTTCCATCATCGTGCCAACAGGACTCTGAGAGTTTCCATCTCCCTGTCTACACCCATCTGGTGGTGGAAGGACAGACAGACTTTAAGGGTTACAATGTGTTATAGTCCGAATGTGTGTGTTGCCCCCAAATTCCCATCAGCAAAGTGATGGTATTGGTGGGTGGGGCCTTTGGGAGGTGGTTAGGTCGTGAGGGTGGAGCCCTTATGAATGAGATCAGTGCCCTTATATCAGGGTCCTATTTAGAGGCCCCAGGCCTTGCCCCTTCACCATGGGAGGACACAGAGAGAAGACGCCGTCGGTGAACAAGGACACAGGCCTTCACCAGACATCAGATCTGCCAGCAGCACTTTGATGTAAGATTTCCCAACCTCCAAAACTGTGAGCAATAAGTTTCTTTTGTTTCTAAGCCACCCAGTTTATGGCATTTTGTTATAGCAGCCTGAACATGCTAAGACACAATGATAATTTTTCTATGAAGGTAGGAAAAAAAGAAAATAGAAAACAAACTCTGAGCAGCCACGGGGCAATCAAGTGAGCTGGACAGGGGCGCCGGCAGGTACAGCTTCCCTAAGCCCAGATTTCCCAGCTGCCCCACCCTTCAGCAGAAGTGGTGGCAGTCACTCCAAGGTGGTGCGGGGCAGGTCTCTTCCATGCCTGCTTTCCGTCCTAATTTGCACTCCGGCTCGCTCTTCTGGCCTCGAAGTTCCCAGCATGTCTTTGCTGCCGCTCTTCTGTCCCCAGTGTCTCTGTCCCTAAAGTCCACTCAGATTATATTTGCTTTCAAAGAGCCCTCCTGTCCAGGGCTCCTGGCGTCCCTTTGCAAGGCCCTTCGCACCTCCTGAGATCTGCGTGGTGTGTTTTCCAGACCTCAGGGCAGTCTTTTCCTCCTTGTGGAGCATTTAGCCAGCGTGTCTGGTTTGCCTGGAACATTTTCTGGTCTGTTGCCAAACTCTAGCCTTGAACAAAGCCTGACTGTTTAACCTGTGGATCTTACTGGGCACTGGGCCCTCCCTCCGGTGTCAAGACGCTGCCCCTAAAGGAAGCTGTCTTACCGTGGGGCTCCTCGCCGTTGTCTAAGGCCTCATGGAGAGTCACTCCCGATTTCAAAGCCTAGAGTTCATTGTGGTTCACCTAGCAAATGTCTGTGTTGCACACAAATAACACTTTTAACATCCAACTGTGATACAAAGCAGGGGGGAAAAAAGCCTATCCTCTGATCACAGTGTGGTCGAGCAATTTTTGAAAGATTCATCATTCAAGTGGAGAAAGGAGTGGAATTTTCCAAAGGCCACTTAATTGCACTCTTATAGACTATGGTGTTTTAAACATTAATACTCTGTAATAAAAGAAACTGGAAGAAATTTGGATTAATCAAAGGCTGGAGCTGGAAGAAAAGACACATTATAGAGATTGATGGCTTGGGTTAGATAATCACAGAGAAATATGCATTCGTTCAAGAAAGTAATTTTTAAAACCTGGCCCTAAAACACTAGGGGTCCCGGGGGAATACTGCAGGTCTACAAGGATTCTATAAAAGTTTGGCTCAGAAATTCTATACATTTAACTGTTTCTCAAAAAACTAATAAAAACTTGCATATTCAAAGGTTTTGTTTCCAAAAGTCGACTATCACTAGAGACCAGTGGTACTTTAATTTGCATGCTAACTGACCGACTTTATAGTTAAGTGTCATAAATATGAACGTACGAAACAAATTTACCTGCGTTAAATACACACAGAGCAGAATATCAATAATGTGATGGGAAAAAATTTCATTTCCTTTACAAGTGGCCCCAGGTCCCTCTTAGGGAGGGACCTGTCCTTATTTGCCCTCCCCCTGTGTTTATATTTATTTGCTTGTTTTATTAGCTAGATCCCATTCTCCTCATGGCCCATTAGTCACGCATCTGCCATTTGTCCCTCTAGACCCACTCTCCTGACATGGAAGAGGCAGGCTGGCAAGGATGCACCAGTGGGCTCCCTTGCCCGTGGCCTTCTGTGGGGTGGGCCAACGGGGAGCTCTAGCTAGAGAAGGGAGGGAGGAGGCGGAGGTCAGGGTCCCTAGCTGGGTTCCTTGGTTTTGAAGGCCGCTGCTTGTCTCCAGACGACTCTCTCTTCCCTTCAAACCCACTGCTCCCTGCTGCAGTCCCTTCAGGCTATGCTGGAGTAACAGCTTGACTTCCACTAAGTCTGGGCTTCTCTACTACCTCTTACAGATTCCCTGCACCCTCCCACACCTTCATACATACACCTATCCCGAATTCTCTTCCTTTGGGTGTGCCATCTGCTTCCTTCTGCAATCTTGACTCATTCACCCCACTGCTGGTCCCCTTCCAAGGATGAAAACCATCCCTAGGCACTCCTGCACGTCTCCTGGTACGTGTGCTTGCAAACCGGTGTTGTTTTGTATGCATGCATTTCAACTTTTCCATAAATGTTACTGAGTTATACGTTTCATTTGGCTTCTTACCTTTCTCACTAATTACCATTTCTTAAAAGGTTTATCCATGTTGCTATGGCTACAGCTACTCTGTGGTTTCGAAACTGCTTCTCCATCCTCTGCCATGTGCACCCGGCATAGTTACCTACCCCATCTCCGGGTGACGGACACCCAGGTGGTCTCCAGCTTTTTGGCATCACAGCAGGGCTGCAATGAAGAGTCTTGTATATTCCCCTTAGGGAGCTGTGTGAGGATTTTTTTGGACAACATAGCAAGGGATAGAACTGCTGAATCATGCAGCGGGCATCTACTTAATTGGATTCAATTAAGAGAACCAGCTGTCCTCTACACGATGCCCACACCCATCTGCCCTCCTGGCAGCAGTGCCCAAGCATTCCCTTCCCCAAGTCCCTACCAACACTTGGCATTATCTAGCTTTCTAATTTTGCTAGCCTACTCAGATATAAAGTGATACCTTATTTTGAAATTTGCCTTTCTTGGATTATTAATAATTTTGAGCATCTCCTCAATTGCTTTTGATTTCTTCTTCCATAAATTAGATGTTCACATTCTATGACTATTTTTCAACTGCGGTTGTTGTGTTTCTTATTCATCCACATGGGGTTCCCTGTATATTTTTGAATGCCCTGCCGGTCTTTGTTAGCTAATATTTTATGTAAAATATTTTACATCTACATTAATAAATAAAATGAGACTTTAAATTTGTTTGCTCTTATTGTCCTTACCTGGAGTAGCTTTAATAATATAGGAATGACCTGTGCCTGACAGGAATCGGATGGCTCCCCTGTCCAAGTCACCACTGTCTCTCCCCTGGACCCCAGCGAAGGATGACTGGGTACAGGGGACAGAAGAACATCAGGTTTGAGGATGGAGCAGGCCCCCTTCCTGGGCCTCTGCATGGTGTGATAATTATCTGCTTTTATATCTGTCTGCCCCGTTGGACTGTATTTCCAGTACCTGGCACATGTGGGCCAAACATAAATGTTGAACTCATTGGTGATTAGGAGACCCATTATTCTGTTTTCTAGCTATATGATTTGTCAAAAGTCAGGTAACCTCAGTTTTCTCATCTCGATCATCCAGATAATAATGATAAAACCATGGCCCATATTGATGATAAGGGTTAAATAGAACCATGGCCCCTACCCTCCACATGGTGGTGGGCGTATGCAGGTGGAGGCCAGCTCAGGAACAATCCCCAGCCTCTTTAAAAATAGGGCTGGGGACACCAACTGGCCAGACAGAGACAGGGCTGCTGTTTCAGGCTGGAGGAAGTCCACGTGGCCAAGTGCGCCTGCCCCCAGGAGCAGGGATCCAGCAGGGCAGTGCTCTCCCTAACTTCCAGGACTCCATGCAGATGAGCGTGTGAACAGGGCCCTGATTAGAGAGGAGCCTAGAGGGAGGGGAAGAGGGAGACTGCCTGGGTCCCTGGGCCTGTTCTCTCACTCCCATTGGTCTCCACTGATTGCTGCATGAATGGGGCATTGATTACCAGGCCACACCACTATGCAGCCTCTCAACCGAGTGGCTCCGTGCAGGGGTTTATTAGTAATCACGTCTTGAATAAATGTTTTGCAAATGGGGTCTCTCCTGATGAATAGGAAGGGCTCTGGGAGTTGAGAAACCCTCAGTGCCAGACCTTCAAGGCCTGCAATGTGTGCTTTCACTTTCACATAATCGTGTGTTTGTCCACTTCAAGGCTGCCGGGGGCCTCAGTTGGCGGATAACAACCAGCTACCAATGCAGGCCTGCCCTCCGGGTGGTGTCCTTTCCTGGAAGAAGCGAGGAAGTTCTGGATTGTTGCCATTGCCTGGTGCCAGCCCAGGGGCCCCCTCAGCTCACGCCGGTCTCACTGGAGGTTTGCAGGCTGCAGTCCACAGGCAGAGTCTAGGGGGAGTTTACCAACCTTGGGGAAGAGCACCGTTTCTCCGGGACGCTGTGGGGTTATGTTCACCTGGCACATAGGGTTCGTTCTGGCCAGCAGTTCTTGGCTCCTAGCAGTGTTCTCAACCTCAGCACAATTGACAATCTTTCTTGTGGGAGCCAGCCTATGTATTGTAGGATGCTCAGTAGCACCCACAGCCACCAGATGCCAACAGCGTGCTCCTCACTCCCAGGCATAACAACCAAAAATGTCTGCAGACATTGTCGAATATCCCTAGAAGACACAATTGTCTCCAGTTGAGAACCACTGCCCCTACTAGAAAGGGTTTCCGGGTGATTTCAACAAAAAGACTGGGTCTGCTTGGGGGGGAAATGCAGATCAACAAGTTTTAAAATGATAAAGGGAAAGGTTGTTCAGAAAAATCCATTTAATCATGCCTTCATGCATTGATCAACTCCTGGGCAGGCTCCTCCCAGGCACCAGGTATCGGTACAGGATCCGAGGATTTAGCGTGGAATCAGATGCGTAAGACCCCTGCCCTCGCAGGGCTTGCCTTCTGCTTGGGAGAGCAAAGAACTGAGATAACTTCAGGCTTGGGTAAGTACTGCAGGGCTGGTATGATCACAAGTAGCCTGCATCGGGGAAGGGACGGGTCACTAGTTCAGATGGGGTCAGGGAAGGCTTGCACTGCACTGTTCCAGGAAAGAGCTTTCTGGACAGATACAACAGGGAGGGCAAGAGAGAGTGGGGTGGGGAGTTTGAGCCTGTTCAAGGAGGAGGAAAGAGGCCAGTGTGGCCGAGCTAAGGGTGAAGTTGGAGTGTGGGATGAGGTGGAGAGGAAGCTGGGAGATGCATGATGGTCTGGCTTGTGTTCTGAGTGCAGTTACCCCTGCCCCACCCCTACCATTATTCTCTGTAGTACCCCGATTCCAACCAGCCCCTGGCCCCACAGAGACCTCTAGCCCATGGAGCCTAACACTCTCTCCCTGCCCCTTGTCCCTCAAGTTCTCACTTTCCTTCTTCCCGGCTTAAATCCTCTCCCATCACTATGAACACGTCCTTTTATGTATCCTTAGCTTCCTTCCCCTCTTTGTGCCACTGCACTTGTCTAACACAATTCCAGCCCTGCTTAAATACTCCATGTTTGCCTTGAGAGAGCCAGATGTGGCTGGGAAGAAACATGCAGGCCAACTTGCTGGACATTAAATTTATGCTCATAACCTCAAGGGAACCTTCAGCACTGCTGCTGACCCCACTCTAGTTCCCTGATCAACTTGTTACTCCCTCTCCAAAGCCCTTCCATGCCTTCTCTCACCCTAAACTCCCTCTACCTTTTCCCTTGGCCTCACTTTCCACTGACAGTCCTGCTTTTATTTCCCTACAGAAGGTCCTCATCTTCCCACCATTAAATCTACCACCTGCCCGCATCTGTGCCCTTCCTGTTTCCCTGTTCTGTAGAGCAGTTGTTCCCGAGCTTAACTATGTGTACCCATGAGGAAAGGGACTCCTTTATTTGTTGCTGTGCTCCCGGTGCATGGGAAGAGTGCCTTGTGCTTAGTAAGTTCTCAGTCAAAAGATGGTAGTGAATTAGCGAATGAGATTTAAGCGGGAGAGTGACAAGATGGACCTTCTGGTTTTAAAGGCTCACTCCGGCTCCCGTGCACAGGACGGGTGTAGAGAGACAGGCATGAAAGCAAAGATGAGTCAAGGAGGCAACTGCTTTGGTCCCCTGTTGGATTAGGGTAGCACGGGGGATGGGGAGAAGTGGACGTAGAAATGATTTGCTGATGAATGGACGTGGGGAATATGGGGAAGAGTCAAGAAAGACCCCGGGGTGTCAGTTAAACAACCGGGAGCGTGATGCCGCCACACGCCAAAGTGGGCGAGACGGTGGGGGAGCGGTCCTGAGGAGGGAGGGAAGTAAGAATTTGGTTCTGGACATGCGGTCATGTTACAGTTGAGATGTCCTTTAGAGGTGTCCAGTTGGAGGGGTCATTTATGCTGTTAAATGTCAGGCTGGTGCTCAGGGGAGCATTGTGAGCTCCCTCGTGCTCCCTATCTATGTGCCTATCTCAGGTTGGCAGGGAGCTCTGCTTGTCACCGCCACTCCGGGGACCAGGCCAACAGAGGCTTCACTTGGCACTGGAGACTGGAGGAAAAGAGCATCATGATACTCCACACACGCCTGTTGTCTACTCCAAGCCAGGACTGTGCAATGGTACCAAGGATTCGCCCCTTGATTTTGTCTGTTGGCTGATCAAAAGACAGAAAGTACTGCCCAAGATGGGTTTGCAGTGGCCCTCGTGGCATTCGTGGAGATGATTATCACAGCACTTCCATGGGTGCATAGGCAATAACGACACCCAGGTATTAAATTAAATGATCAGTGTGTGCCAGGCCACGTGCTAACCCATTTACATATTCGATCGGCAAAATACCTTATGCAAATGGCTTTATTATCCCTATTTTACAGATGAAATATTGCCTATAAACGTTATTTAACTAGCCCCAGGTCAAAAGCTGGAGAGTTGTATCTAAGGTTTGAACCCAGGTATCTCTACCCCAAAGTCCATCCTTTTAACCATTTTACCAAATCCAAGTTACATAGACTAAAACAGACATCCTCTAAGGTTTTATGGTGAACAGTTTAGAAGGGTCCAGCATGAGAAGGTTATTTTCTATAGAACATATTTCTGTTTTCTAACACTTTCTTTGGAAGTGGAAGCCACCCTTGGCCATTAAAGCCACCAAGCTCAGGTTAGTTTTCTCAGGTAACTAAAAGGCACAATGTCTGCACAAACTGGTACCGTGGAATGACACCCCCCTTCCCCAAATCCTTACACTTTTGTTAAATCTAGCATGTTCTACGCCAAGTCACAAATGCCAAATGAACCTTCCTCACTGGTGTGTCCTTCATTGGTAGCAAGTTAGACACACAATAAATTACTCATTATAAGATCAGTCGTAAATGGGGGGTTGACTTCTGTATTCGTTTCCTGTTGCTCTTGCAACAAACTATCACTGGTTTAGTGGCTTAAAATAACACAAGTTAATTCTCATACTTCTAAGGATCGGGAGTCTGAAACCAAGCTGACTGGACTCAAACCAAGGTATCCACAGGGCTGGTTGCTTATGGAGGCCGTGAGAAGAGAATCTGGTCCTTGTGCCTTTCGGCAACTAGTGGCCTCCTGCCTTCCTTGGCTCGAGGCCCCTCTCCCATCTTCAAAGCACATGGCTCCCATCTCTGCTTCCATCACTACATCTCCTCCTGCCCCCCTCTCATAAGGGCCAGTGTGATCACATCAGCCCCTGGATAATCCAGGATAATCTCCCCATCTCAGGAGCCTTAACTGAACGGCACATCAAAGCTCCCTTTGCTCTGTAAGGTAATATTCAGAGGTCCCAGGGTTTAGGGAATGGACATATTCGAAGGACCATTTATACAGCCTACAGCAACATTTGTTCAGAGGGCATCTAAACTCAGGAATAATATCGCCGCAATGTTTTCCTTGGCTCCTTCGTCTGATGCTGTCGCATTTAGAACACCGTGTAGCCATACTGCAGCCACCCGTCAGAAGTCCATCACACGGGCCGTCGTGACTTGCGTGAGTTCCATCGCTCGCTGGGGAGACACAGCATTTGCAATTTGATTTTTTTCTCTTTCATTTTTAAAACCAAAAGTGATACATGCCATTTAGTTAACAGGGTCTCACTCTAAATTAAAGAGCACTGGGTCTGAGCACAAAGCTTAAATTAGGCCTTGACTTTCTGCACACTCACGTTTTCCTCGCCTCTCTTCCTAATCAGCTCTGGCCACTCGAGCAGTGACGAGAACCGGAGCAAAGACGGGCACCGCAGGCAGCTGTACCCTCAGGCAGGCCAGCTCAGCCTGCAGTGCTCGCCTCTGCACCAGGGCCTGAAATGACATCTATGAAATCTAGAAAAACCTATGAAACAAGCATCAGTCTCTCTGAGGCCGAGACAGTCTCAAGCCATGGGGGACAGCAGCTATTTCTTTAGTTTCTGGGTAGGCTACGTATAGAGAAGAAATAAACCCTAAGGGAAAAGTTAGTTAGGTTACATCTACTGGATCCAGGGATAGTGAATTCATTCATTCATTATTAATTATAAGCCTCACAGCACTCATCATTGTGCTGGTGCTCAAGATCTAAGAGGCAACAAAGTAGACACGGCGTTATGGTCTCATGACACTTGCTACCCTTTGTTTAGAACCTGCTATGGGCCAGTCAACAGAGAAATGATTTGGAATGCAGATCCTAAACTCATAGCGCTCTAACCAGGACCCCAGGGGTTTACGCCAATCTTCTGATTCACTAGGAAGCGGTGGGTAGAGTGAGTAGGGAGAAGATTTGAGTTAAGAACAAGTCAAGTGGAAACTGGTCCCTGCACTGTGGGTTCTGCAAGCCCCTGGACCTGTTTGGGGACTCCAGGGTATGTGGATTACATCACACCCTCCTGGTTTAGGCATGCGCTGGTTCCAATCACTTACTAAAAGGATGAAGATACTGGAGTGGGTGCATTTGTAGAGTGGCCTCATTTTCAGTGTGTTTTTTGTCATTGTTTCAATGGGGCCCTTGGGCCCAGCTGTCCAGAAACAGGCCATCATTTGAGGATGGCCGTTATCACAGGTCAAAACTCAGGTTTCAGAAAATGTAGTGCTATCTCTCTGAGGCAGGAGGTGACATATATTTTGTTTTCATCACGGAGACAGGAAAATTCCCTTGCATGGAAGGTGCTGCCAGGAGCTAGCACACAAGGAGCGCGGGGCTGGCCCTTGTGGATTGCAGAGAAAGAGGTGAAGACAGCCTTGGCTATTTGGGGCAGTAAAGTGTAGTTATTTCTGTGGATGGCCACTGATAATGGTAAATTAGACAAAAGCAAAATGCTTCGTGATGACTGGCTGAATTATACCTCCCATGTGATGGAATTGTAATGTCGAGATCTAAAAGCTAGAATACTGGGCACAACTCATGCCCCACACTTGGTTACAGTCAACATTGAGGATGTGGGGTGCACAGGAGATGTGATGCTTTTCAGCATGGCCACCAAGGCTTGGGACTGTGTGTCCAGCTTTGATGGGTGTCACTCCAGCTGAGGGAGGAAACAAAGCCCATCCCACCTGCAGCCCTGACCTAGGGTTGGAGTCTCAGGGACTCCACCTGGAGCAACTCGAGAGGTCACCTGAAATGGACAAAAGCAAAAAGATTCAGCCCATGGACAAGATGCACATGATAAAAGCTATGAGTGACAGAGATAAGAGGAAGCCTTCTTCATTCATCCACTCAGCATTTCATAAATATATATTGAGCACCTATTTGAGGCTCTGTGATGACACTGGGAATCCAACAGTGAACAAAGCTTGGACCCTATCTGCCAGCTCCTCTGGGCCACTGTGGGGATAGTGGGTGGCTGCCCCTCAGCACCCCTTCTCATCGTATCTCTTCCTAGCCATACTCCACTTGACATAGGTTTGGGATTCCAGACCTGGAAACAGGCCCCATGCGCTGAGGCGAATTGCTCTATCCAAAACTGTGAGTGGGCGGCAGGGCCCCTGCCTGGGGCCCCTCTTTAGGGGGCCCTGCACTGATGCTACTATAACCATGCATTTTCCTCCAAGAGGAGAGTCTGAGGGATTGAGGGGGCAGGCCCGTAAGGAGCCTGCACCTACCCTTGTAGACCACGGCCTGAATATCCAGGCTCTAATTCCAGGGCAGGCACTGGCCTCTTCCCCAGTTCTGTCCTCCCAAAGACAGACTGTGCTCCCAGTGGCGTATCCCCTGGCCAGATGTGGAGTTTGGACTTGTGGGTGGGGGTGTCCTCATGTACATGTATTAACATGGGGCCCCACACGGTGTGGCTTGGAGCGGGGGGTGGAAGAGGAAAGGGGTGGGCAATTGCCTGGAAGCCTCTATTTGCACACTTGCCTGGAAGCCACAGACGTGCATCCCATCTTAATCACAGGAACCCAAGTTGGTTCGGTAAGAGTGAGCTCCAGGAATTTTATTGATCGTGGAAGAAGGAACCTTCTAGGCCTGCTCTTGCCTAAAGCCAGTCTTGCCTCTGCGGGTTTGGGGTTGTGTAAGTCAATCAATTCCTTTTATCATTCAGGCCAGTTTAAATTGGTCTTTGTGTTTCTTAGAACCAAAAACATCCCAGTAGAGGATTAACCCCACTTCCAGCAGCTACCAGCTGTGCTGCTGGAAGCACAGCAAGTCACTTCCATCTCACCAAAGCCGTTTCCTCAAATGCACAGTGAAGGTGATACCCCAGACGTTGCCAGGTGGCTGCGAGGAAGGAGTGAGACTGTGAGTGGAGAAAAACGCTGACCGTGGTACCTGGTGTGTACAAGTGCTTGGTAAATGTCACTTCCCTTTGGAACGGTGTGGACTGGAGAACTTAGACGAGGCTGCTAGGGGAGTCCCTAGGCCCCGCCCCCTTAGAGACAGTCAATTTTTTATGCCACAGACATTTACTAGGCTCCTCTCAGGCCTCAGGTTCTATCTCAGGGGCTGAAGATACAGAGATGAATGAGTCGGGGCCTCCCCTCGCAGAGCAGATGCAGCCTGGCGGACCGGCAGGGGAGAGACGAGTTCACAGCCCTGCCGGCTTGTGATGATGCTGTGTTAAATGATTTGTAAAGTAAATAAGACGTGAAAATGAACCAGGCTTGGAACAACAGGTTGGATACATACAAATGAGGAGAAATTTGGAAGGCATTTGAAGTTAAGAATTGCTTTCGGTTGCTGTTAGCAGAGACCTGATTTTTGTGGCTGGTACGCACGGGGATTTTTCTCTTTCCTGTGAAGTCCAAAGGTCACAGTCCAGGGCTGCTATGGTGGCTTTGTGATTATCAGGGACCCCAGGCTTTTTCATCTTTCTGCTTCGATGGGTGTCGATTTTCGAGGCTACCCCAAGCTTCTACAAGGCTGTTAGAGCCCCAGCCATGCCGCAGGCAGCAGTCAGGAGGAAGAAGGAAAAATGAAAAGACAAAAAGGGGCTTGCCCCAGCTGTCTGTCCTGCCTTCTCAGATGTCCTTCCCAATAACTGCCACTTAAATCATTAACGAGAATGTAATTCTGTGGCCATACCTAGTTGCAAAGGAAATGCAGTGGTTGACCGGGCACAGTGGTGCCTCCATAATATGGATGTATTAGTAATAGAGAAGGAGTGATGGAAGTTGGGGAGACAGCCAGCTGCTTCTGTCACTTGGGGTCACCACAGCAGAAGTGCAGAGGACAAATAAACAGCCCAAGACCAGCAGAGCCAGGAGATTGGAGTGGAAGGCAATAAATAGGTGGTAGTCAGAACTTAGCCTGCCTGGGAGCCCCTGATTGGGAGTCTAAAATCCCAGTGACTTCCCTCCCTTTTCATTAATTTTCTAAGCTCTAATGCTGCCAAGATAATGCCCTAAGGACAGGCCAAACTCCAGCAAGAATCAGAAGTACCTGGAGGGCTTGTTCAAATACAGATTGCAGGACCCCACCCCAGGGTTTCTAATTCAGTAGGTCTGGGGTGGAGCCCTAAAATTTTGCATTTCTAACAAGTTCCCACGTGATGCTGATGCTGCTGGTCTGGGGACCCCACTTTGAGAACCACTTTGGATAAAGGTAAGACTTTAACCTCTAGTGAACCCCCTGAAGAGTTTTGAGTTGAGAAGCAAAATGATGAGCCGATTTACAAAGGCTTCTCTCCCAGAGAAGCCTTTGTCTGCTGCATGGGCAGGAGAGGGTAAAGGGTGGAGGCAATGAGAAGGCAGTGATAAAGCCATCATTTGGGTATGTCTGGCTGGGCTTAACTGTGTCATTTACAGCAATTTCACAAAAGTTCTGACCGCCAAGCCCCAACTTTATCAGCTGTGAGCAAAACAATCAAGCTATCTGCCTTACGGTCAGAAGAACTCTGGTTTTGAGAGGGTGTTGGTATTGATGATTAAAAAAAAAAAAGCAAAAATGATATGTCCCCACCTCCATACTCTACCCAATTACAGCCCAAAGTTTTTATTAAAAAATGAGAAGCAGCGGGGTGGGCCCCATAAACAAACAAGCAAGCCCCAAATAGAAGATATAAGATGCTGGGGGAAGGCTAGATCTGTGGACTCCATTCCTCCCATCAGTGAGTCTCCCTGACTTTCTGTTCTATTTGTTCTCACCTCAGTTTAGACTTCCTTTGTGTTTGCAGTCAAGGCCTAAATACACAGGGAAGCATGATGGGGGATTTGGGCCAACCTGAGCGTATTTATTATTTTATATTTTTAAATAATTTTTATTTCAAAATATTAGAAGGTACAAATGTTTATGTTACATGGATGAATTGTATAATGCTGAAGTCAGGGCTTTTAATGTGCCTGTCACCATAATAGTGTTCATTGTAAGTACACTGTAAGGAGGTCAGTTTTTATCCTTCACCCCATCCCTGATTCCCCCTTGTTACAAGTTTTCAATGTCCTTTGCACTACGTTATGACCATGTGTGCCCATGATTTGGCTCGCACTTATCAGTGAGAACATGTGGTGTTTGGCTTTCCATTCCTGAGAAATTTCACTTAGGATGATGCTCTCCAGTTCCATCCAAGTTGCTGCAAATGACATTATTTCCTTTCTTTTTATGGCTGAGTGGTACTTCATGGGTGTGTATGTGTGTGTGTGTATCATATTTTCTTTATCCACCCAGTTGATAGGCACTTAGGTTGATTCCATATCTTCACAATTGTGAATTGTGCTGTGATAAGCATTCAGGTACAGGTGTCTTTTTGATATAATGATTTCTTTCCTTTGAGTAGATACCCAGTACTGGGATTGCTGGATCAAATGGTAGGTCTACTTCTATGAAATAGTTCTTTGAGGAATCTTCATACTGTTTGCCCTAGAGGTTGTACTAATTTATATTCCCACCAACAGTGTGTAAGTGTTCCTTTTTCACCACACCCATGCCAACATCTATTGTTTTTTGATTCTTTAGTAATGGCCATTCTGATAGGGGTATGAAGGTGGTATCTCATTGTGGGTTTAATTTGCATTTCCCTGATGATTAGTGATGTTGAGCCTTTTTTCATATGTCTGTTGGCCATTTGTATATCTTCTTTTAGAAAAATCTCTGTTTATGTCTTTTGTCCACTTTTTAATGGAGTTATTTGGTTTTTTATTGCTGATTTGTTTGAGTTCTTTGTAGATTCTGGATACTAGCCCTTTGTCAGATGTATAGTTTGCAAATATTTTCTCCCATTCTATAGGTTGTCTATTTACTCTGTTGATTATTTCCCTTGCTGTGCAGAAACTTTTTAATTCAATTAAGTCCCATTTATTTATTTTTGTTGTTGCTCTATTTGCCTTTGGGGTTTTAATCATGTATTCTTTGCCTAGGCCAATGACTAGAAGAGTTTTTCCTGTGTTTTTTTCCAGAATTTTTATCAACCTGAGTTTAACCCTGGTTCCAGCTGTGAGGCAGGGCAGCGGCTAGCCTCTCGGAGAACTTTGTAAATTAGAGAAGGCACCCTCTTGGGTGCAGCTCGGTGACCCAAAAGTGTGGGCTGGCCGCAGCCCCCATTTACCGGCTTGGCCAAGAGCCCTCGTGCAGGCACGGACTGCAGGACACTAAGAAGTGGCCCTGCTGTGAACAGGGACTTAACCTCAGGAGCCCTGGGTTTTTCCTCCGTGGGATGGGATGACAGGCAGAGACCCCAGAGTTGCTGGGCTGACTAAATGAGGTAAACCTTATAAAGTGCTTGGCATGTGGCTGGTGCTCAAGGAACGCCAGTTACCTTCCAAATTTCCTTTTGAATCAGTGAAGGTAGCCGGATGGGTTAAGCCTTGTAGGCTGCCAGAGAATCATCTGCTCCTCCAAATCCTGGCACGGCTGCCCCTGCCTGGCATTTGCAGCGGCGTGCCTGCTGCCTCTCTGCCAGCATCTCATTGTCTGGTGCGAGGAAAAAGTGCCCAGCTCCTGCTGCGAAGCGGAGAGCAGCAAACGGAGACCAGCTGAGCTCCTGTGGTCAGCAGATTAGCTCCCTTAATACTGCCAGCTTCGGGGGGCACAGAGCCCCTGATTGGGAGCCTAAAATCCCAGTGACTTCCCTCCCTTTTCGTTAATTTTCTAAGCTCTAATGCTGCCAAGATAGTGCCGTGCCAGGTGCAGGGACTCCTCTAAACCACTTTGCTCACCAATCCCAGTCATTGCAGGGTCCCTGGCTAGTTTGCTCAGATACTGAAGGGCGAGGAGGGGCAGAGGCATCATTTCCGGAAGCTCTGTAGGAGTGAGGTGACCCAGAGAGCTTTCCTTGCTGAAGATTCTTCTTTTAAGGGGCCAGCCAAGAGGCTGAAGTGCCAAATCCCCATTAAATCACAAAAGAAGTGGGAGCAGTGGAAGGACAAGTGGGGAGGGAGGGAGAGAAGCTGCTGCAGCTGATTCTCCCAGGGCCACTTACCCCACTTGCCTGAGGCTGTTCCTGGCTTGCTGGATGGGATCTTTTCGCTTTTGGGTCCATGCTTTATTATAACAAGTAAATGTTCAGCACCAACTATCTGCTGGGCTTTAGGCTGGCCATAAGCAATCTGGAGAAGATTGAGACCCAGAGAGCAAGTTCACACTTTAATTGGAGAGACAGACCTGCAAACAGACCCTGGCCATGCAATATGGCAAATGCTCCAATGGAGCTTATTATGAGGTGTTGTTAGAGCACAAAGGAGGGGATGCCTATCTCTGCAATGGGGAAGCTTCAGAGAGGAGAGGCCCACTGGGCTGGCCCTTGAAGGATGGGCAGGAGTTCATATGGCAGAGAAGATGAAGAATGGCATTCCAGGGAGAGGAACAGCACGTGGCAAGCACAGAGTCCTGAAATGTTCTGGAGGAACATGTAGGAGATGAGGCCAGCGAAGTAGAGGAGTGAGACTCAGAAGGGTCTTATAAGCCAGGAGTCTTGGTCAGGGGGCAGAGGAAAGAGAAGACTTGCAGACCAACAGGCAAAGAAGGAAAAGCATTATGCCACTCAGACTTGTGCATAGGCACGCCCCACACATGCATATGCTTTGCCTGTGGGGCTAGGGGTAGGCAGGCTGGCAAGATAATGACATTCTAGGAGTTGGGTCACTCGATACCATATCCTGCCAGCAAGAGGCAGAGAGTAAGCACCACGCTCTGAGATCAATACTAAAAGCAAGGAGCTAGGGGCAGGAGATGAAGTGAAAAGGTCTGGACACGAGAAGTAGAGTGGGTGGGAAGCAGCTCAGCTGGGCAAGAGGTGAAAGAGTCTGGGGATTTTGCCATCCCTGGAGCTCTTGGTCAGCATTCTTGTTCTGTGCTACCTCAGTGAGTTGGCCTGCACCCCCCCACTTACCCCAAACTGGGATTCATTTGTTATGAAACACCATCTGCCTATGCCCAGATCCCTGCCTGTATGCAGGAGTTCTCGCTGGGAAAGGCAGCAAGTAGGGAGTTCCCAGGGGCATTAGGACTGAGTCCTGTAGGTACAATATCATCCAAGTTCATGGTTACAGGTTCTGTAGAGTCTGGCCCTGCTTAAGGTCTGGGAGTGGTGAGCGTGAGAGCTAGGGCCAGGGCTTAGGGCTTAGAGTAGATCCAGGGTCATTCTCCAGCCAAGCAAAAAAAAAAAAAATCAACATCATGTCGACTTGCTTTCTCACAAAGCCAAAAATGGAGAGAGAGAATACACAAGTGAGCCCCACCTGTGATATGAAGACACGTGCACCTGAGGCCTCTGTGAAAAGGAACTGACTTTTTCTTGATTACTAGTGATATCTAAATAGTCCAAATGGTGTCCCTGGGCCCTGAAAGGCAATGGGTGAGGGAGGAACGATGGCAATTCAACCTGATAAATGTTGCCCGGTGCTTATTCTGCACTGTGCTTGATGCTGAGAACAACGCTGTGATATTGTAATATAATAAGGAATATATACATTGGTCTCCATGTCCAGTTCCTGACACAGAGCTCCTAGAACCCTTATAGATAGGGGAGCCAGGAGAATCTTCTGGTCTGATTTTTGGTCTTTGACCTTGGTTCCTGACACAGAGCTCCTAAATCCCTTGGAATTTCCTGAGTGACAAGAGCATCTTTTTTCTAATGAGGTGAATCTTGGTGGACTCCTGGACAGCCTCAGGATGGGGGCCGGTTGCCAAGGAGACCGACCATGCGATTAGAAGGTTGGCTCTTTCAGACCCATCCCCCAACCTCCCGGGAGGGGAGAGGCGCTGAAGGTTGAGTTGATCACCGATGGCCAATGATGTATCCAGAGTTCCTATGTAATGAAGCCTCCATAAAAACCTAAAAGAACTGGGATTGGAGAGCGACTAGAGAGCTGGAGGTCCCCAGAGGACAGCACGCTCAGAGAGGACATGGGAGCTCCTCACCTTCCCACATACCTTGCCCCACACAGCTCTTCATCTGGCTGTTCCCCTGTACCCTTCGTATTTCCTATATAATAAGTGAGTAAGCATAAGTAGCTTTTCTAAGTCCTGTGAACAATCCTAGTAAATTAAACCCAAGGAGAGGGTGATAGGAGCCCTGGTTTATAGCCAGTTGGTCCCAAGGTATAGGTGACAACCTGCTACTTGGGATCAGTGCCTGAAGTGGGGGGCAGTCTTGAGGGACTGGGTCCTGAATTTGTGGGATCTAACTCCAGGTTAATAGTATCAGAATTGAGTCAAATTGTGGGACACTTGGTGTTCCCTGGAGAATTAATTGGTCATTCGTGGGGAGAAATAAATCCTCACACACATTTTGGCGACCAGAGGTAAAGCACTCTGCGTTGTGTGTGTGACAGCCAAAGCTTATGGTGTAGTTGGGAAACAGAAAATTAAACCTCAGTTACAATTGACCTGTGCCTGGGGCTGTGATCGAGGAGGCACAGGTAGCCATGGAAACCTGTCCCTGGGACCCCGTGTGGGCTGTGAGGGTGTGGAGGCCACTCCGGGCGGGGGGAGAGTGTGCGCCCAGGGAAGGGAGGTCAGGAGCCGGCACGTCTGAGCAGGGAGAGACGAGGACAGCGGGAGGCGGACGGGCGCGGGCGGTGGGCACGGGCACACGCCGAGGCCACAAAGCCGGAGCAGGAGAGCAGGGGTTTGGCGGAAGGCAGGGCGGCCGCTGCAGGAGGTAAAGCAGGGGAACAGCCTCACTGCTCTGGGTTTGTCCGCCTTGGGGAGAACGGTTGGAGGAAGGAGGAGAGGGCACAAGGACGCCAGTTAAAGATGACGGTGGCTTCAGGCAAGAGGTGGTGGACCAGGGATCGAGTGCAGCAGTGGAAACGGAGGGGCGTGCAGAGACTCAAGGGACACTCAGGAAGCAGAATGGGAAAGATTTGGGTATTAGTTGAGGAAGGGGTAAGGGGGTGAGGGAGCCTAGTGGACTAATAGTCCTGAGAGATAAAAGGTTCTAATCCCTGGAACCTGTAAAAGCTACCCGTCTCCTGAAAAAGGGAGTCAGTGGAAATAGCAGCAAGGTGTATGCAGATCCAGGAAAACAAATGAATTGGATCCAAGGGGGCAGCAGGTTTTTTTCATGGGCGGAATCTTGCCAAAAGGTCAAACAAGACAAGATCTGACAGGCACTCGATGGACTTAGTGGCCAGGTATGAGTCTAAAGGGAACAGGAGGGCAGAGTCCAAAGCACAGGCGGTGGGCTGGCCGTGGGTGCCAGGCACAGGTGCGAGTCCACTTGCAGGGCGAGGAAGCTGAGGGAGTCTGAGGACGTTCGCTTCTGGGGTGTCACTTTGGTGGTAGGGCGTGATACCGCCTGCTGAGACTGGGTGGGTGCAGGTGTGATCGGATTAAAGCCCTCGTTAGGAATGGGACAAAGAGCTGACTGGGGACAGAAGTGTTCCTGGGCAGTGGCACAGCTCCATTTGGGGTGGAACACTGTCATTTCTATCAGTCCCTAAGTGTGTGGTTGTGTGCTCACTTCCTCCCGTGCAAGAGAGTGGCTGAGACGTGCGTGGGTCCGGAGCTCTGAGCTGGAAAGGGAAGACAGGGAGGGCAAGAGGATGAGGGTGGACAGGGGGACGATCGACAGGGCCAGCGACGGCTTCCAGGGCAAGGACGAATGTGACCAGTGACAAACGTGTGAGGAGACGGGGCTATGGTCAGAGAATGGGATGTCTGAAAGATTATGATTTCAGAGGTGAATTCAAACAGAAGCCGACCACAGGAGCACTCAAAGGGTATAGAGAGTCAGGGCCAAGGAGAACGATGTGTATTGAGGCCACTAATCCAAACAGGTCCAGGCAAAGGGAGGGACAGAAGACAGGAGGCTAGAAGACAAGAGGAGCTGGGGCAGTGGCCATGGAGCTGGGGTGGCTCCCTGCTAGAGCAGCTCTCCAGACACCAGGGCTCCTCTCCAAGGGGCAGGCAGGGTGGGGTGCTCCTGGGTGGGAAGTACTGGGAGCTCCTTGGTGCTGTTCTTTCCTCACATGTGGCCATTGCCAGACGTATTATTGGAGGCCAATGAAGTCACCTTCGCTTCATTGTCATTGCTAATAATAATAGCTGATGTGACTGATCTAAACGCACATGCTACAAAGTCAATGTTTGATGTCTGTAATGGGCTTCACCGGACCCCCCGTTTTAGAGGACAGCTGTTGGCGCTGAGAAGGAAGAAACTGTATCACTGCCTATTAAATGTAGTGATTTCTCAGTTCTTTCTCAACTCAAATCCCACACTCCCTATCTGGTTCTTTTTTAAACGGTCTCTTCTCTCCCTTCCTCTTCCCAAACTGGTGTCCAAGGGCAGAGGGAAGCAGAGCCTCGGGTCCACCCATTATCCCAGGTCCTCAGGGCCTCTGCTCTGTGGTCCCTCCTCTCTCCCCGTTGCTGGGTTTCCTGTGCTCATGTTCGCTGGGGGGTAGCTGTTACCATCTGTTTCTTGGGTATCTTGTTGAGGTCCAAGGTGAAGTCCGGAGTCCCTGCTATAAGCCTCCACTTTGGAGGTCCCCATGTGCCGGAGCTATTTCCCAGCTGCTTCCTGGACACCAGCATCTCTCAGTACTTTGTGTCCCCCACTGGGACATGCAGGAAATTCTGGGGCCCCAGATGCCAAGGGTAGGTGTAGGGGAACAGGGCACTATCTCAGGACCAGACATTCTCAGCCTCGCCGCCTCTACCTCCTGGGCTGCACCATTCTGGTGCACCATTCTGGACCATTCTGTCCGGATGCCATGCTGAGGGTTCCTGTGCTATGCTCCAGGAAACAAAGAGCAAGCCGTCTTATTCTACAATTCACCCAAATTACCTGGAGGTTTCTAAAAATCCTCGTCAGCCTCCCAGAAGAGTTGGAGTGGGAAGAGAGCAAGAACACTGTGTCTGACTCCTTGCCTTCTCCCTCTCTTTCCCTTTCTCTTCCTTCCCTACGACAGAAGGACTGTCTACTTCTTCCTCTTCCTGTCTGATAGGAACTGTCCCTCTGACATGTCTTCTTTCTTTCTTGGTGCATTTGTCCTTTCCTTCCCTTGGGAAATGAAGACCGAAAATTCAAAGGAAAAAAAACTGGATCATGGAAAAGAAAGAAAATTTGGAAAGATATTTTAAAAATATTATTCCAAGTATACTACCAGCCAATAACAGTACTACATACACTGTTTCATAATATTGCATTAAAGCCTGAGAGAGAGGTAGCACTGTTACCACCATTTTATATGTGGGAATTTTTGGAGGCTCAGCAAGCCCAATAACTACACAAGTGGTAAGAGCTGGAGGGAGGCCTCAAACCCAGGCCCTTCTGATCCATAGCCCGAACTCCCAACCCCTATGCTACACTGCCTCGGCCAGCCTACCCTATTTATATCTCTCAAATCCCAGCGGCCATGGATCTGATTTTCATTCTCTATCTCTGGCACTCTAAAGACAGAATTTTTCCCAACAGCAACTGACATATGTAAGGGAATATTTCACCATCATTCGAGTGTCTGAACCACTGAGAAAGAGGGCTAGATTGATATTCATCCCAGTTGCCCAGGTCAGCCTTTCAGTTGTTAAAATATTAAAAATTAAACTGTTAATACATTTCCATTCCAGTTGATAAATAGCTGCTGTCCCGATGCCTCATCCTGATTGGTGAGTATCCAAGCCCTACTCACTGATAAATATTTTGAACATCACCCTATATGAGAGAAAGAGCAGTTTCACTCTGCTGGATTGGACATGTATGTATTATTGCTCCTTTGAGCTATAGATCGTACCGTAAAGTGATAGCCATTTTCTATAGCATTAGTGAGACAAGTTGTGCAAAAGCACAGGGCACACTGTCTAGCACAGAGCAGGTGTTCGCTAAACATCAGCTGTACCATAATCTATGCCGTGTTGGTGAAAGTCCTCCTTGAGGGACACTTTGGAGGCCAGCAAATCCCAGAGTTGATAGAACTGACATATATTCTTTTAGGAGGCAACAACAGAGCCATTTTCATTTAAATCCCCAAGGCGGAGATATGCATGAGCTACAGCCAGAAGGGGAGCATCTGGGTGAGACAGCAAAGGCAGCCGCCTGGCCGTCAGAGTGCTGGACACGAATGGGTGCAGCTGATGAGCTAGAGCAAAGAGAAATGGGAAAGAGAGCTGGGCCAACAGCAGCAGCCAGCTGTACTTACCGCGTCCTCCCTGTGGGCATACGTGGAGCGTTAGCATTTACTGAGCGCTTTATCCTCTCTGACTTCTCATATCCAATATAGATAGAGTGGCAGCATTCCCAAATTTGAGGATGTTTGGAAACTGGACTTCAGGGAGGGTTGGGAGCTCATCTAAGGCCACACAGGCAGCCGGACATGGGGTCAGGAGTCCCATCCATCCTCCCAGGTTCTAGGGTCGTTAGGCTCCCTCCCCCCTACCATGTGCTTCTGCCCTAGGGTACAAGTGGGGCACAGTCCACCCGATGTGCTCTCTATACACTGCCTTGGTTTGTCATAACAGACATTTTATAAGGAAATCACAAAAGCCATGGTCAAAACACTCACATGTTCCAAAGTAGACATGTTTTTAACAGAACCCACCCACAATCCCCAAGAAGCCTGTGATGATAGAAAGGAAAAGTAGCGAGACGCAAAGAACACACACACATGCAGCTCCACCTGCCAAGGGAAGCAGGAAATGGAGGTGTCGGTTGCTGAGACAGTGGCAGCCGAAGGCGCTCACTGTCCCGAGTGCTTCCCCTGCAGTGGAGCTGTGGGAAATGCAGAGAATGCACTTTGCCCTGCGACGGCCTCCCTGGGAGAGGGGACTCGGCCTTGGCCTGGACTGGACTGGAACTCTGAGCCGTGGATGCTGTGCCCACAGAGTGGGAGCCACATCCCCAAACTGTGCGTGCCCGCAGCTGACATCCACACAGAGGCGGTGGGCTGGGTGTACTGGCGCAGGAGGAACGGCAGTCGTGTGTCCCCACACGGTGTCCCCACACGGTGCCCCTGAGGTCTGGCCGCTGTGACTCGTCACTGGCGTGTGGCTCTCCGTGGCTTGGGGGTGCTCTGTCACAGCGGGGAGGGCCTCACTGGAGCCTCCAACCAACCTGTGAGGAAGAAGATTTGTGTCCAAACCCCACCCGCTCCCAGCCCACCCCTTTCATCCTGCTTTTTGATTCAGCGAAGAAACTCCTCAGAGAGATGAGAAAATGACAGACGCTGGACGGGTACGTTGACCCCGGGAACAGTGTGGACTAAGAGAGAGGGAGAACCTCCGAGTCCGGTTCATCTAGAGTCACACGAGGCCTCTCACTAGCTGGGCCCCTTCGGCAAGTTGTTTAACCTTCGCAAGCCCCCACCCCTTCCTCTGTGGGACGGGGATAACCGCGTCCAATCCAGCCTGCCAATCCAGGCGGTCAGAGTTAAATGGGTTCCTAGATGTGAAATGCCTGCTTGTCCACAAACGCTATTTTTCTTTCCCCGTCCAGACTGGCGCTCTTTCCACCGTACTGGATTGGTTTCAGAGACTTGTCATATGGGGGTGAAGACGGAAATTGTTTCTAGTGCTCTCAGCCTAACGTCCTCCACGTGGCCTCCGTGGTCATGGAAACCTAAGCAAGGGTGAGTGGGAGTGTTCAGGTGACCAGGTGACCTTCTGCCAGGTTAGGCAGCTTCCCCGGTTCTAACCCCTGTTAATTCAGTGAGAAAACGTCTGTACCTTTGATTAGTAAATCCTCTAGGAGTGTGTAACATCAGTATGAGGTCATCTCAGATGGTTTTCACAGAATCTTCATGAAAATGTGGACCCTCCATTGATGAGTGTGATTTCGAGCCAGCTCTGGGGTTCCCGCTGAGCAGCCTGTTCCTAATCTCGCAGAATGACAGCTGCTTCTGCACTTGGCTGCCCTCAGTCCGCACCTTTGGAAGAGCCGGAGCGTCAGGCTTGGGGGAAGTTGTGAGAATTTGAAAGACGTTTCTGTGGCAATTTCTCATACCAAGAGACCTTGCCTTCCCTCGGAGAGACGGTGGGTCTCTTGTTCTCAAACTCATATATAAAACATCTTTTCCTAATTGGGTTTTCTAGGCACCAGAGTGCTGGTAAATGTTTAACTAGGGGCTGTCTGAAACAAAAAGAAAAGAAAAGAAAAAAACTTTCTGATTTGTAGCATTTGCCAATTTCGTCATGTAAGTGCTCTTGTCATGGCTGATGTCAAGCTGTTATCGTGAGGCTTGAGGAGTTAGGAAAAGGCCCACAATTAGTTCTCATGCGCCGGCCATGTTCTGCTGAATTTACTTACAATATATCATTTAATCTTATCAAAAGTCCCATGAATTAGGCATTGTTGCTCCCATCTTATAGAAGAGAAAATTAAGGCACAAAGAAGGAAAGTAACTTGACAAGGCCACAGAGCTCTTAAGTGGAGCTGGGATTTGAACCCGGGTCTACTTGATCCCAGTGGTAACTGTGTTCAGCACTACTCTATACTCAGTCTCCTAGTTTACGACACCTGCTTTCCACCCCTCAGGAAACCAGAAAGGATTCAATACAGCATTTACATTTATTAATATCTGCTGTCTTGCCTCCTTCTCTTTCTCTCTGCACTGCCCTCTGCCCCAACCCAAACACCCAAACCTTAACCTGTCCCTTTTCTCTAGCCTCAGAATTTCACGTGCGTGTTTTGCGCTTCCTAACATGGACCAGGCTCCTTGTGGGGTTCTAGATTCCCTATTTCCTCGTAAGACCAGCACACAACACCAAGCACTGTGTTTTGTACTAAGAGACAGCTCAACAATTATTTTAATTGGATGACGATCTTGAAGACACTCTGGTGATCTGGGTCACTGGAGCCCAGGATTGTCATTAGCAGATGGATGAGTGAGGTTACCTCCTCTCCCTCCCTCCCTAGTAGCATTTGCTACTTTCTAACTGGTCTCCCTGTCTTCAGGCTTAGCACCATTGCATCTGTCCCCAAACCCACTGTCGAAGCTGCCTTCATAAACACACACCTGACCACATGTGCCGCCCACTGCGCAGAACCTGTCTGAGGGTCTCCACTGTCTGCTGCAGTGATCTGGGGATGACCCTCTGAGCATGGAAGTGTGGACAAACAAGTTGGGGAAATGCTGCCAACCAGATCTCCTCTTTGCGGTCCGCAATGCACATTTGCCTATTGAAGGGAGAACATAGACCTGTTTTCCTGTGCTTCTTGAGTCTTCTCAATGAATTGGACTACAGAATGCACCCCCTCTGGCCCTCTGAAATATCTGCTAACATCTATAGATTAGATCTTACAGAACAAACTTTGGAAAAGGCCTGTCTAAAAGGGGATGCCCAAACTCTTTAACTTGACCTTCAAAACCTTCTAGAATCTTAAACTAATATTCTTCTCCAATAGGAATCTAAAAGCTCAGGCTCAAGATCAGACAGATCCAGGTTTGAACCCCAACACTGGCATTTAATAGCACATCTCTTTGTCCTGGTTACTACCCCCCATTCAGTGGCATGGGTTCCTTCTCTATCTGGCTATCACTGCACCTACCTGGAAGGAGTATTGCTATCGGATGGTATGAGATAATGGATGTAAAGCCCCTGGGGGAACATCTAGCCTACAGAAAAGGACTCAATGAATGCAATTTCTGTGATTATCATTTAAAGTCCCTTTGCAAACCTTTTGCATGACTCACTCCAACCAACCTGCTTGCCTTTTCCCCCAAATTGCCCTATGGGTCCAAATTTCTAAGCACTTTCCACACAACATACCCTTTCTTCCCTGTCTCCATGCATCCAGACTCCTTCCATTATTCAACACGCAGGCAAAGCCACCGCAGTCAGCTCCCCGGGGACCTCCTCACTCCCCCTGCTGTGGGAACCAGCACCCGCCCTTTTCATCCATCCCTTTCTATACCTGTCTTCTGTACCTACTGGGGCACTGAGTCCTCCTCCCAGTGTGCCTCTTGCATCCAAGCCTTTGTCCCCTGCTGGATGGAGGGCTGGTGGTGTGGTGTGATGGCCCCAGCTCTGCCTGCAGAGGTGATTGAACACCTGCCCAAGAGGCTGGCCCTGTGACATTGGAGAAGTTGGAAGGAGGGCTCTGCTAGAATGGCCAGGAGGATTTAAGGAGCTAGCCTGGGACGTGTTCAGCATTAGGGCCAACTTTTGTTCTCCTCCCTCGGAAACCCCCTTAACTCCTGTCACACGGGGAATACTGAGCTGACTGGTCAAGTGGACTCAATCAACCGATGGAATCTTTTAAATCAACATTTATGGACTATTTACCAAATCTCTCATTTGCCTTGCCTTGATCCACAAAAGAGGCAATTTTTGAGCACACACTACCTGGCTTTCCTCTGAAACATCTACAGTGACAGAATCAAAGCCCCCTGATCACGACAAAAGCAGGGAGAAACTGACCAGGATGCTAAATACACATGAAGGCTTTTAGGGGGTTTTAGCACCAAAACAACTGAGCTACAAGACAGAACTCACTGTAAACATCACTGGTTATGAACCTGGAAGGCAGAAGACTTGGATTTTCTGACCCTGGCTCTACCCTATAGCTTGATGGGAGACCCTGGGCTCATAGGGACTCAGTTTCCCCTTCAGCAAGTGAGGACATTAGACAGGAAGATGGCTAAGCTCCCTTCCAACTCTAAATTATGGAAAACCATGATGCTTTTTCTCTATTGCCTCCAGTCCCGGACATGTGTTGCTTAGCTCCCAGTCTGGTGTGTGCCGGGTTATGCTGGGAGCCTCCTGCTAAGAGCACCAGACCAGCGGCTCTGCCTTCCGTCCGCCAAGGGCTACGCTGGGCTGTCTGCTCAGCCGCAGCAGCAGGAAGCTTCCTCTGCATGAGAGGGTCAGTGGAGAGGAAAGACAAAAAGGGAGGTTGTTTCTTCTTAGCCGATTTGGTATCTTTGTTTTTGTCTCTGGTTCACATGGAGCCAATGAGTGAACCCCCGCAGGTGACAGTAATGATGAGGAATTTGGTTTTATGGTCTCACCATTTGGTCATCTCTGTAGAGGCATGATAGAGACGCTAGTGGGTGAGAGACGACAGATTATCTGGTTTGTCAGTCTTTTCTGTTCGTTGGTCTAGTTGTCTATTTTGAGCTTAAGTCAATTAAGAATTTTCATGCCCACAAGGAAGGAGATTAA
The DNA here is from genome assembly GCA_008750895.1 of Mirza zaza. Classification (NCBI taxonomy): domain Eukaryota; kingdom Metazoa; phylum Chordata; class Mammalia; order Primates; family Cheirogaleidae; genus Mirza; species Mirza zaza. Next base: position 4,789 of record VSMD01046728.1, on the reverse strand, counting down.
CTCTTTGAAATCTGGACCAGTGGATTTTCATGTTTCTGTGTTTACTTTTGACTTCTGGCTAAAGTTGTAGAACTGAAGCTACAAACTCTCTATGTGACTGTTTGTCTATAATCGAGAAAGTCTTTGACTTCTCCTTGTGGAAGTATGAAATGTTTTCCTGCCATTAGAGGGTATTAATCAATTAGAAAATGTTTCTCGATTAGAGCTCTGTTCTGATTAGCTTATAAATTAATATAAACACTTATATAAATTGAATATTTCTAAAATTTCCTGAAAATAAAACATTAAACATATATTTTAATGTGCTAGACTAAAAAAAAATCCTTTTTGCACAAATTGTTTACTCAGAAACACTTTACAAATCCAAGTTCACATAATTAAGGTAAATTTTGGCAAATCACACTAGTTTGAGAAAAACTATGTCTTTTCTCTGATTTATGAGTTATAAGTATGACACAACACTACATATAATTTTACTTGGGTTTGTTTCCTCAAGAACAAAATAATTAATCGAAATCTTCTAAATGTGTATACGTTTACTAATCAAATAAGCTAAAATTACTCCTACACAATGTTTAAGATTATGAACATGATATGCAAAATAGCTCACTGATAATTTTTATATTGATTACATGCCAAAGTAACATTTGGGGTATACTGGATTAAATAAAATATATTATTAAAAAAAAAGATTATGAACATTATAAATTTGTGTTCAACTAGGTTGTCATTATTTGACAAACTTTTTATGACAATAATTATATTTTATATTGAACCAGCTTTGACATAATTTCCAACATCTTCAGTTGAATTAAAACTTGGACAAATAATAAAGTGAGTTAATTAACAGATTTTAGATACCTAGATATTTTCTAAATTAGAATACTGAAACATTGATTACTAAGCATAATTTAAAGTTTATGTACTTTTGCTTCTTAGTTTTATATGCCATACAGCTATATCTTTGGGCTTTGTTAATGAACATGTTCATTTTGAAGTGTAAACATGATGTCTGAGGCTGACGAAAATCGTGTTATGTGTATCACAAGCTTTGTTACTCTGCTAAAATGCTTGTATATGACAGACAGCTCTCAATTATCTACCTCTCAATTTTCTCCGTGAAATAGAAGTTAGTTACGTTAGCTAAAAGTCATAATTAATATGTATGCTTGAGACTGCCTTAGGAGCCCAGAGAAATATAAGAGTCTATATGCTCTTGTTTTTTCAAGCAAGCCTGTTCCTGAATATGAAAGAGGGTAAGCAAAGGACAAAACATGGAAAGTGAATTTTATCTTCTTTGGTTTATAATTCCTGAATCCAAAAAAGAAAACACGGATCATGTTAACATTTTGGCAAAGTTCTGTCCATTTCGAAGGACTAGCTTCCTTGTTTACTGACCAATGTCTTTACCCACAACGTGAAAGAATATTTGTTACTTTCTGTGTAACCTTTGTAGATAGCAAAGATTCAGAGTAAGTTTCTTATCAGAAAAAAATTCTCAGTAGAAATAATTATCAGAATAATTTCCTGTGTTTTAAGTTCATTTTATTATGTCCTTGATCATTAAAAAACAAAACGAAACAAAACACACAGTTTTATCCCTTGTGAAAAAGCTGAGTTTCTTTGTAAGTTTTATGTTATTTTAAAATGTTTTACATTCACTTTGATAAATAGGTAACCAACTGTTATTTTTCACACACCTATGGACCTGTCTTAATCAAGGGTCCAAATAAACTCTAACAAGTCTTTAGATTTTGCCCACCCTAGATTGGACTGCAATTTTCAGAAAAAATAAAATGTTCAGGATCTTTTCTCTACCCGTATTTGAAAATTCTTAGTAGGCCACTGGAAAAGGCCATCGCAATAATTTGTTCTTTTACCTTATAAGAAGAGAGATGCTACAAATAATTAGGTTTGTTTGGTGTGATTCTTACTCTTCGACTAGATTCATGATTGTAAGAGATGCATTGGAAAAGCTGTCGGACCAGAAGGGCTCTCAGCCTCCCCTGGCTGAGATAGGCAGGAGCCCTGACACTCCCTGACACCTGGACTGGGCACAGTGAACACGGCCTTGCTTCCCTCTTCTCTCCTAGAGCGTCCATAGGGTGAGGGTTTAGAAGTCCAAAAGATTCGGGGGAGGAAAGAGTTCAGTGACTGAAGGAAGCACAAAGAAGAAACTTCTCTTGAATGCTTTCTCTTCTTGCCATGCGCACAGGCCCACCAGTTTCTAGATGTTTCCTTCTGCGAGTAACCAGAGTGACTTTTCTAAGCCACAGAGAAGTGGACCCCTAGGATGGGTCAATGGATGGATGGCTAGGTAGACAGATTAGATAAATAAACAGGCAGGCAGGTGGACAGACAGACAGGTTTGTGACAGGGATTGGATCTTACACAACTGTAAGCCATCACTGTGATACTGTTGTCTTCATGCCTGCCGTTGGACTGGAAGTCTCCAAGGCAGGAAGTCAGGAAGGGAAGATGGGTGTAATATGAGGAAGGGCAAGGACAAGCTGAAACCCAGGGGATGGGCTGGAACCCGTGTCAGCCCCGATGTCCTGGCGCAGCTGACCTTGGACCATGGGGGAAATGCAGCTGTGAACTGCTGTGGGGTTCTCGGGTTTTCTTCATCACGTTTTGAGCCACCACTTTTATCCCATTGTAGCTTACCTCCAAATTTATTCAGAGTTTTATCTCATGGGCATCCCCCAACTCAGCCTAAGGGATAGTTCACAAAAGTCCAAACTTCTTAATGCTTCTCTGACTTTTCTCTTCTCCCTTCTCTTCTCTCTCGCCTGTGGGATTTTTATCTAATCTATGTCTGCAGAAGAAAAACATCTCTTTGGCAAACAGTCTTCCAAAATTTTTCAGCCACTCCCAGACAACGGCTTTTCAGTCTTTAAAACCAAGCATGTGAGGTCTCTTGTCCCCAGGCCCCACCGCGGTCCCTGCGGTGGGGGAAAGCAGGCTCACACCAGGCTGCCGGGCCAGGCTGAATAGCGGACATGGGAGGCTGGAGGTGTCGCAAACAGGCATCGGGGAGCAAATGGAGAAATGTAGGGGGCACACGGGCGCTCATCAGTTAATGTTCCAGAGCTTTCCCCCACCGCACAAATATTCCAAAATAGGGACTAATAGGGCAATCATTTCAACAAATATCTTACTCCTTCTAGTGAAGAAACAAACATCATCCCAACATATCTGCTGGAAACACTGCATTTGAATTGGCTGAGACGCTGTCTTTGGCTTTGAAAGTGGCATGTAGCCACAGTCGTTGGGAGAGGAAGCTGCCATGGCCCAGGGCATCCCTGCCCATTTTTGCTGGCTGTGCCCGGGTGCAAGGCCCTGACTGCTCTTCGCCTGGGCGGCTTCTCAGTGGCATCTGTCTCCCCAGACAAAGAGCAGGTTTTCCTCCCGCCCTAGAAAAGCAATAAATGCTCCAAGCTCAGTGCTCTGCCTGTGCAGGCACCCATGAAGGCACAGATATGCCACCTCCCCCTCCTCCCACGGGACTAAGGGTCACAGGGAAACACCACCAACATGACACTCTTGCTGCAGATTTTCCTGTGAGCAATAAAGTCTGTTGTCTCTGATCCAGGGAGGTTAGCAGGGTAAACTCAGACCATTAACAGTTCTTTTCAGTGGTGGTCTCTCAGTGCCTTCTGCATAAGGGTACATCGATTACCTTAACCACCATGTGTGGTTAAGCCCTGTGTCATCTCCACGAAGCACCTGCTAAGTGACATTAGGAAAAGGAGCTGTTGGTTATAAAAAAAAAAAAAAAAAAAAACACAAAGCCAATGTAGAAATGCATTGTCCACCTATGGCTGGCCGGGCGTGCCTGGCACCCGTGCCTGGGTGGTGGCAATCTGGCCCCTTGGAGGTGCCTGGCTGATGGGGGTGGGGGTGGTGGGCTGTGCTCTCCGTTTTGGGGGAGAAAGCCTCTGCCAATCCAATCCAGCTTCTCAGCCTGCTGCTAGCGAATGCCTGCCACACCCAGACTCCTCGCAGCCTTTCCAGACAAGTTTTCAAACCTAATTAAGCTTAGCATTATCATTGTTTTTATCACATTAAGTTCCCACTTGGCCCTCAGCAGCAGAGACCACAAAGTCAGCACTGCATCTTTAAACAGAAACAACAGATTTTGGTTCAATTAAAAATTCATTAAAATGCAAATTAGTTTGTAAATTTTTTTCTCTTCTTCTGATGATTCCTCAACGTGGCTTTTTAATCATAGCTGGCGCCGAAGGAGAGGTGAACCCATGGGCAGAAAGGAACAGAGGGGGGAGGAGGCAGCCTCCCGAGCCCCCTCCCCACGGCAGGGCACGTGCTGAGAGACCAGCCCCTTGCTTACCCTTCCAGAGCTCCGTTTTCTCCCCAGAGGAGGCCTCTTGCAGTCTCATTCTTCCTTGGTGCTTGACTGATACGCTCAATCATTTTTCTGATCTCCATCTCACTGAACAATGTGATCGTAAGGGAAACACCAGGATAAAATGAATAATTAACCTTATCCACCTACATTCCCTGGCCTGCCTGTCATACTCTGATAATGCCTTCATGAAGATTTCTCCACTAACAAGGCAGTGAAATTTGGCTAGTGAGCTACTGCGATGACTTTAAATGACAGTCAGCCCCCCAAGGGCTTATTCAGGTAACCTCTTTGCCAAATCCTTCAAAATGACAGAGGCCACAGGAAAACATCTACAAGCTAATGACAATGCCTACTATATACAGAAACCGTAGGACTTTACCCTCCACTCTCTCACCCGTCTACATAGCAACCTTCCTGAGG